>JAJJHT010002902.1:0-13398 GCA_021223865.1 Drosophila pandora | reverse complement strand
GGAGGAGCGAGGAAAACGTGGCCCCTTAGAAGAGTTATGGCTCTGTCAATGTCGAGCCTAGGGGACGACCCGAAAAGAGCTACCAAAAAAGGCAACGCCAATTTCAGATTGGGTACAATTGGGAATGATGGCGGGAGGCAACATGGTCCGTATGATGAAGGGAGTCAGGGAGTCCCCCACATAAAGCATAGAGCACCCCTGGCTTTAATAAACGCATCGCTGCACAGACAACTGCCAATGAACACAATGAGATATGTCTAAAAATTGCAAGCCAACTCGAAGCGATCAGACACTTTTCCCCTTCCTATATAAAGAAAAAATCCTAACCAATTTAGAGTTCATAAAATAAGGTTAATAATATCTTTTTTATATGAACAAAATATAGTTATAAATTGATTTATAAATAATTATTTAGCCTTTGGAATTGCCATGAGTTGATCATTAAATTTTCCCTGTGTGCAACACTGCATCATTGTCAGTCAAGTTGCAAGTTGCGCGCTCCCATTTAAGGCGCAATGACGCTTCGCTCATGCGCATCACGCACACGACAAACGCCCCCCTTGTGGCACCCCCCCTCTTTGGAGTCGCAACTGGCAGATCCTCCTCTGCTGATTGCAAGCTCCTCCACTCCAATTGTCACCAGAAGAGAAGGAGAAGGAGGAGGAGGGCCGGGACTGAATCCTTTGCCCCAAAACGTTTTCTGGGCGCATTATCAAAGCGAATCGGAGTGGGAATCGGTGGTGGAGAAGCGGCGGAAAATTCACGACCTGGAAACTCCAACTAAGGTTTACTTTTTATAAAGGGTATATAGAATATAATATACATCATAACTACAAATATTATATTATTATATATCAATTATAAACCCACTAATATCTGACTTATAAGTTGGCTACGAAGAGGATAGTTTTGACATTTCTTTTTTGAAATAAATCATATCTGTAGAGTGTCTAGAATAGTCATACTCTAACCCTGATGTCAGTTCACTCTCGGATCTGCTTCATTGCCACATTGATGCAGTTGCACTCAGTTAGTCAGTCCCTTCCATTTTGCATTGTTTACCAGGCTCATAGCTTTCCTGGCGACATGTTGGCTATTTTTAAATGCTGCTGCATCTGCAGCGAATTGCAATAAAACCAAAGGAAATCTCAAATTGTTACATGGGTAGGCCTACACAGGGAGAATCTATAGGAGTTCTGTTAAATAATACAATACTTCTCTATTCCTCATTTCTCCCACTGTAATTCTACCATCTTTTTCTTTGAGAGTTGACAGCTTTGCGCCTGAATTGCCAATTTTTGCCCTGAACTTGAGATCTGCTGCAGCTGTGCCTCGAGTCTTAGACCTCGAGTCAGTGGGCGGACCATCAATTCCGCCCCAAAGCTGGAAGAGCATGTCGACCTGCCCTCCGTTCCGCACTGCCTCGTCCTCCTCGTCGTCGCATTAAGTGCGACTTGGTCTTCGAAGACGGGCCTCAGGTGTTCTTTGGGCCTCTTTACATGTAACTGTTTCGCTGTCGTTTCCGGTCATCAACTTGGCCACTTACGGATGTGTAATGGGTGCCGTGCTGCCCCTCTCTCTATCAGCCTAACCCCGAAGAAAAACTGCTTTTTGTTTGGTCTTCTTTCGAGGCAGAGGCTCAACTGGATTGGACTCCCCCACTTGGATTGAAGACCCCGGGGCGACAGAGCGCTAATGACATTCAACACTTGTGTCCGAAGCTTTGTCGGCCTGGGACTCTGTTTTTATTTTTATTTCGTGTGCACGAAATTAACATTTAAATGTGCTTCTCACCCAACGGTTGCTTTTCTTAAAGTCCATAAATCCGTTGCACATCCGCCAAAGATTCAAATGGAAGCTGGTGATTCTCAAAGTCTGGAATAAGTATCGGAATATGAATAAAAATCAGAAATGAAACATCAACCACCCACGCAGATTTCTGAAGGAAGAGAACTTTAATTAAACACTCCAAGGGACCACCAACCAAGAGGGACATACTCCGGAGGAATAAAAAGAAAAGAAAAAGGAATATGAGTTGGCCCCATTTTAGTGGCAATCAAATGGACGACCCGGGCTCTCGGGTTGCCTAATCAATGTGCAGTATCTTAGCATCCATGGGATACTTTTGCATCTTTTCACTGCGCCAACAGATCCAGAGAATTTCCAGCGACAGCTGTCGAATTAAAAATTGATTTTCTCTCAAGAGCATCAAACTTGGTTCATAATTACGTATGTATCTACGGGAGGGCCCAGGCCCATCTGTCAAAATTGAAATTGAATTTTTCGATGATTTCAGCAATGGGGATAGTAGTGGGGAGTATCTGTATGACATTGTGAAGAGTTGACTTCTTTGGCAGAGTTTCAATTATTCATGCTACAAGATACAAAAGTAACTGATTTTGTTTCTCCTTTCGACCGCAGTAGAGTTCAATGGCACGCGTTCCAGGCAGCTGTCCGGAGTGGAGAGCAATCCGTCAGATACTTTTCAACTTCTTCTGGTCATTTCGGACGCTTGTCCATCTGGCTTTTGTCCGACTTTGTCTTAATTTCGATTCGTGCAGCCAACAAAATGCGCTGCATCATCTTCATTAGAGCGGATGCATGGCTGCATCTTCGGGCATCGTTGCATGCGCGATGCGTATCTCTGAGATAAAGCAATTGTATCTAGCTGTCGGGTCGCTGATGGGCGTTTAATTGAAAATTTATTTTCGATTGCCCAGCGACAGAGCTTAATTATCTCGATAGTGGTTAAGGGGGGAGGCGTGAATTCAACTGAATTGCATCTTAAAGATACTTTGCCCATTGTTTCTTTGGCCCGCTTTGGCATGTTAAGCGGATAATTGTGATGCAGTGCACGTGGAAAATAAAGCAAAAAGAACTTTGAAGGGTTTCCTCGAAAGCGATTGCAAATGACAAATGACCACCCACACATGTAGCTTCCAAATACTCAGATACACAGGCGCTCTGCCTGAAGATACTTACTACAAATTCAGACTGAAAATGTCGCCCACTCTCGGCCACTTTCTGGGCAACTGCAATGAAAATCAATAATTTGGCAGTAAGTCAAAGTTTCAACCGCAGTCTGTTCGTGTGGGTGGCTGTATCAGTTCGTATCTGTATCTGTGCAAGCATGGATGTATCTGTGCGCTACATTCTGAGCTAATCAAATCAAGCCATCGCCGTGCCACTCTGCCCTCCACATTGTGCATCAATTATGACGCATTAAAGTCAACTTTCCTTTGAGAAACAATTTACGAATTCACCAAATTGTAGGAAGTTGGATATTAATAGAGCTGGACCAGGGTCTCGGGACTGGGCCCCCAACAACAGCCAGAAACCTCCATTGGCATCGCCCACACGGGGCACGAACTGAGTACTGCTGCTCCCAGCACTTTATGAGGGGCAGCTGCTCTGCTTCTGAGGCTTCCGATGGTGGCAGCTTCTGGCTTCAGTCCTTTTGCACCAAGCATGTCAATGTCAGGCCAGTCTCCTCTCTTAAAGATTGCAGCACAGTGCTCTGAAAGTGATTTAAAATGGTTATAATTAATAATTAATTTTTAGTTTCCTAGTAGGATAATCCTACATTCCCTTAACTTCTCTAGAAGAAGCTGAAACTTCACAAATCCCATTTTAATATAAGAACCAATCATTGGAGATGAAACCACTGTACTAGTGACAGTTTTCAATGTTAATGTGGACCGGGTCTCAATTGGAGACGAGACTCTGAGGCCAAGCCCAAGTCCCAGTCACTCGACGGCCCCTCATTGGGTGTTTCTGTGGCGAGTGCAACACTTTAAAAAGTGCAACGACTCTGAAACTCTGAAACTCTGACTGCTCCTGCAGCTTGGGCTGCCCGGGATTGTCAATTTGTGTTCGCACTTCAGATGCAAGTAGAAGTAGCTGAAGATGCTCCGGGACTGGAACTGGGACTGAGAATGAGTCGGAGGCTCTTGCAGTGACAGTGGCAGTGAGAGATGCGTCCCCTGTTCTTCTATTGTCTGTGATTATTCCACTCACTTGACTCTCACACTCACTCACGCTCAAGATCTCCTGGCTTCTTTAGAACGCTTCTGTCGCTTCACTTTTTGTATCTTTTTGTGTCACGGACAGGGCATTATGTACTGGAGATTACTGAAGATTCGTTTTCATTCTTTGGCATTCATTTGTGCATTTTGGTGTTCGTCTTTGTGGGCTACTCCGGTCTATATGCCCTTATTGTCACAGCATTTCAAAAGTATCAATGACCGGGTCTGGTGTGTTTTGATTGCTGGGGGACCGGGGACCGGGACACATTGACCCTTGGAGAGTCGTCTTGAGGGCAACTTGTTTTTTAATTAATTGTCAAGAAGGGAAAGTCCTACTCTTCAGGGGTTCTTGTGATAAAAACTGAATAAACTAAAAAGTAGGGAGGTTCCCTTCAGGGAATTCGTTCAGTTTTGATGAGAAATGTCAAAGCTCTGAATATTTAATTTCCTTCCTACTAGAAGGTTCTAGTAGTTATGTTTTGCATTTTGGATTTAATATGATCTGCCCACACGTAAATTGCTGCAAACATTGTAGTCTCAGGGAGGGAGGACCACCAATCCCCACCCACAGCTCTTTTTCCAGACGCAGTAAGTCTCCTTTAAGGTGTTTAACCTCAGGTCTAAAGAACACTTAAAAGCGTTTCATGTTTTATCTGGGAGGCAGCACGGGTCTCGTGCGGCAGTGGGACTGATTCCATTAAGGGGCGCCGCAACACCACCTCAACACTTGCTGCGCCTGTTGTTCGCCACATGTCCCGCATCCCAGGGTCTCAGTCCTCCTCCATCCTTACAAGCCTCGCCCTTCACTCCGCAGTAGTTGAGTAAATAAAACAGTAACTTTTGCGGTTGCCCTCAGACATAGTGGGTGGGTTGCAGTGGTGGGCCGCAAAAAGTTCCTTTTTTTATGTCCGAACATAATTTGCAACGGGGCTAAAAAACAAGACGAATTTTATGATTCCCGGGGCCCTGCCAAACTTCCTTGTTGTTCGCTCTTTGTAGTCGACTTTGAGGCGTTTATGTGCTAGAGGTGGAGGGATAACTAAGCACCACACCCCACTCACAACAAAAAGCCATATAATTGAGCTCAAACATTAAGCGGCTTTTTGGGGTTTACCGGACATATTGAAACCGAATCATCGAATGATTGAATTACACTTTTTGGGATAGTTCCTCTACGACTCCCCCACGAAAACCAAGACGAACTCCTTAAGGGCTTCGATTTCGTTTTCGGTTGCCCCCCTCAGTTTCCTGTTCACCCCGCCCACGCGGAATGAGTCAAATTTAAATTAAACTTGTTAATTATTTCGCTGAACAACCCACACACATAAGAGAGTACAAGACAGGAACATGTGTTCACTTCTCCACTTCCTGTGCTTCCCATTGCGTTCAAAAATTTTTGCAGGTTTCCCTCTACAAACGATAATGAGATCCGATGCGATCCGATCGTTTTTTGATCCTTCTCCGATACGTGACAGGCATGCGTCAAACTCTGTATATCGTAACTCGATGCTACCTTTATTTCCATGCCAGTTGCTCTTCCACATTTCGGGCCCGTTTTCCGGAGCAGATGTCGCCTAACATCATGTCTAATGAAATGCTTCAGTAGCTCCATAATTAAATAGGGAACCCTCATAGTTCTGGGCGTGAAAGTTGTTGACATGTGGGCAAGTAGTTGGGGTTCCTCGATCGGTGTGGGAGGAGGAGAACTATGGAAGGACCTATAATCCATTCCTAGCACGTGTCGTCATGGGTGATGCTCCAATCTTTCTGTACATCTGTAGAACTAGCTGTCCTTCTAAGATACCTTTATAGGTTTTTTTTTGAAAAATAGTTCCATCCCTCGACTCACAATGGAAAATTCCTGAAATTTCCGGATTTCCTTTGGAATATCCTTGTTAATCATATTTTCTTCGCCTCAACGTTCTTATTGTGATAACGTTGATGTGAAAAATCATCAAGTATTTGAAACAAAAAAGTTTCCTTTCTCAGGGGTAGGGAGCTGAAATGAACCCTCTTTTTAAATAAAAAGGGGTGGTGGGAGGTAGGCTACGGAATGGGAAAAGGGTTACTCCTGTAATGACGCATCAGGACTTGGAAAGTCCCTACATCTGCCAGATGTTTCGGTTCTACGAACTGCGTCTCAGCACTTGCCATTTGCCAACCAGTTCTAGAACTCGTCCTGCAGGACCCCGAGAACAAAATAAAAACCAAAACTGAAGCCCAAATCCCCCGGATCCCTTCATTCTTTTGGGCAGAAAACAGAAAACAATCGGGTAATAGAATATTTTGCATTTACTGTACAACCAAACAAGGCGTCCGGAGAACATTATTTCTGGAGAGAGTGCAGCGGCTGTGCGCTGCTTTTCCCCTGCGCGCCACCCTTATGCGGGCTCTCTCCGTGCACTGTAAGAAATTACAATAAATATTTGACATTTTACATATATTTTTAGTAGAAATATAAAACAGAAAACATGGCTAAAATGTATAATTTAAAATTGTTTAACTTTGAAATTGATTTTTATAAGTAACAACATTTTTAAATAATATTTTTTATATAGTACCTTTTTATATATTTAAAATGTCTAGAAATCCCTAGTTTTCGCAAAACTTTCTCCCAGTGTACTGCCAACATTTCTCTCTCTCGCAAGCCAACCGAACAGAGCCGGCAAATGCGGCACGAAACTGACAATAAGAGAGGACGGCATCAGTTAGAGCCACGCTCTGACCGACGCCGCACGCTTTTTTTCTCTGCTCCGGTTCGCCTTATATCTGTATCTTGTATCTTGTATCTGTTCGCACACAGTCCTTTGACACAACCCACGTCCGCCGCCGACACTAGACTCGCGAAGAAAGCCGCAAAATAGAAACAAGAAACACAAAAAGGTAGCAAAAATTAAAAACAACAAAAAATATTCCTATTGTGAGTGTTTTTTTTCACAAAAAAAAGTGCAAAGAAATTAAAAACCCGCAAATATTTTTGTGAATTTTTAAACAACAAAAATAACAACAACAACTACAAAACGTAATAAATCACACACAAACAAAAAAAATCTGTACGTGTGTGTTATACACACCTAAGTGTCCTGCAGGAAGGACATCGGATTCGTTTCACGCTCTGCTACTTGCCCACCCGCTGTTCCTCCGGATTCACATTCACGGATTATTCCCAATTGCCGCATTTCATCATCACGGAAAACAACACGTAGTGTTTTCCTGAATTCACAAAAAAAAAACAAAAACAAGTAAGGATCAACCTCAAGTGTTTGGGGAATTGTAAAAATTTAACAAGATTTTTGGGGAGGGAAGAGTTATAAGAGGAGTATGAGGGTACTCCTGGGGAAAGTATCTCTAAAATGGTTTTTGGAAAACATTCCCAAGATACAAATAAATCAGGAAAATCCTTAAATCTAATGAATCTTAAAGCCCATAATTAAAATCGAAAAATGTTACCAAAACAATTTAACTTACCCTCGTGGAACATATTTCTTCGCAAGCTCTTAATAAGATTAATGGCACTTCACGATTCCATTGCACTAATCCCTCCCTCCAGCTTGTATCTTGGGGTCTAATGGCTCGTGTCAATGATCAGACAGCTCTTTCGAAGGGCTCCCCTTTTGTGAAATGCTTTCTAATAGCTCGTGTCTTCGGGGTTCGAGGCAAAACATAACCATAGCTACATAAATCAGCGCCGTGAAAAATCCTTTTGAACATTTCATAAACATAATGTGTGCTAATCCTCAAACGCCATCCCAAAGATATTTCAATCTATCAACATTGGAGTGGAGTTGGGGACTTGTTCCCAAAATAGAGTGTGCGGCGGACCCTTTCAGATCATTTGTATGCACAGGCAGACGCCAGCTGAAATAAATCCCCAAAAAGTGAAAGAAAAAAAGGAATATATTCGAATTGGGAGGGTATACCAGGAAACAATAATTCAATGATGAATTAATAGGCGCTGGCAATTACCATAGGAGGAAGATCACAAATCCCCGAGATCTCCAAAAGAAAGTTCCAGTTGGCAGCTGCTGCTCTTTTCGATTTGCTCCAGAAAGCGACTTCCGGGGAATCGACCCATCCGACCAACTAAAAAGTCAGGAAAACATCAACAAAAGACGAAGAAGTACAAAAAAAAACAGGAGGGGAAACGTGAAAAAAGTGAAGATGGCAAGCTGACGCAACATTTGCATTCGGAAAGAGATTTATTGAGGCAACTCCCCCATCCCAACCCACAGCCTCGACTTCCAACTTCCCTCATTGTTTTGCCAAGTTTTCAAAAGACAAAGCCGACAGCGATGAGGAACATCATCCTCTGATGACGATGATGAGTGTGGCGTAGTTGTATCTCATTTTCTCACTTTACCCCCAAAATGTAATCAAAAGTTTTCCTCTCCGTTACATTTCAATTTGAAAATTGTTGTTTGCCGCTTTCCCTCGAAATGTAAACAACAATTAAGGGGAACATGGAGAAGGAAATGGGCCCCAAGAATACCAAACAATATTTTCAACACTTGTCCCCAGTCTCCCAGATAAACAAAGAAAAAAAGGGGTACCATCCCAGAGTTCATGGTCAACAGACAACCAAAATATAGTTTTCATTTTGGGAAATTGTAAATCCATCAGCGAGTCAAGTGCTGGGATGCGATCGGTTGCCTCAAGGGCTGCTGACAATTGACTAATGAGGGTCACAAGAACCCTCCGGTATCATAAATACCACACTGACAATCTCAATTGCGCTGGGTGAAGTTCAGTTTACGAGGAATTCTCAGACCTCTAATCTCGAAGGATATCTGGCTTATCTTAAAAAACAGAAACTGAAATGTGCAATAAAAAAGACACAGTAGAGTCTAGACTCTAGACGCTGGAGACACAAAAATTGAAACCCTATAGACAGTGGCAAGCACATGTACAGTTTCTCAATTTTAATGGCTGGGAAATGATAGCTCAGATATGTTATATAATAGGGAGATTTTTATCCTAGACTCTTGATTCAATTCGTAATAAAATGTCATATTTATTTTATAAAAAAGGAAGCCATTTGATAAATAGAAATAAATAAAAAATAGTAGCTACATTCGTATTAATAACCCAAATATCACCAAATATTTCGTCTGGCGAATAGAACAACTCATAAAATCTAAAAAAAACGACCCAGAAAAACAGGTTACTGGGTAAGAACAAATATTTAAATTCCCCGCAACCCGGTTATCCACTTCATATCTCTTCAAGTGGTTTGTCTCTTGAGCGCAATTACAAATTCATAAAAATGCCTTTTTTTGAAAACAGGGAAACTTCATGCCTCGCTCCGCTTATCGCGCAGCTTAGCGCCGTCCGGAGATCCTTTGAGGTTTCTTGGGACCTCGTGAACTGTGTCCTCGTTTACCAATTTCCGCTCTATACCTGCCCCCGGAGATAATCATCCATCAAAGCGCGAAGGGCAGCGCAGGAACTGGCATCGCACGTGCATACAAACCTTTTGGGGTTTGCGGTTTCTGGTTTCCACAACAACTCACATGCACTGAGCAGAACTTGGGGCTCACTTTTCATAAAAGAACATAATATTCTTATGATTTTATACATTTTTTTCTGGTGTATCTTATGCTTGAGTACACTCCAGCGGTGCCCCCTTCTATTTCATTTTCAAACACGTGTCAGATCTCATCATTAATCACCCTTCTTTTGATTGCCTGGAGAATATGTGGCTCATCATACTCCGATCTTGGCCAGCTTGAATAAATTGCCATGAAATTAACAAACTCCAACCGCCGTATAATAAATTGTTAGATCAAAATATTAAAAGGTAATTTTAAAGTAGCCGCTGGCGGTTCTTGTAACTACACAGGAGGAGGTGAATGATGAGGAGGCTCCATCCCTACCAGAAGTCCATTAGCATGGCGTCCGGATGACAAATTGACTTCGTTAGAAGTCTTGCGATTTCGCTTTGGAGCCTCACCTGGAAATTGGAGGCGCAAATTGAAAAATTATTGCGCCTGAGGTTATTGAATCTAGCGCTGATTGCAGGACTCTCAGCGCCGAGGAGGTGGAAATGAGTTGGAGCCTCCAAATTGCATTGCAATTATGTGCATTTGTTGGTTTTTCGTTGCGACTGTCTAGACAAATTTCCTCGTACCTGTAATTACGAGCTACCTTTGCGGTGGCGGGTTTAAGCGATTGCTTTTTTTATCCGTCGATCTTAATGTCCGGTTGCGACGAGTGTCCTGAAATTGTTCAAATATCCTATTTAATGGGGAATAAACGGCACCCACACACCAGGACGCACAACAAACACTTTGGAAAGTGCATGTCAAAATAGTCTGTTCCAACTCCTCACACCTTACGGGCGGTTAGCACGCACGCAGCGTGTACGGCGCCATCTGGCGAGGGGTGGCAGAACCTTTACTCACTGGCTTCAAGCCCATAGCAGATATACATAGATGACGTGGAAGGAGTTGGGGTGAGCTTAGCGCACAGGAAGTGTAATAAATAATAACAGGACGCAGATCGGTTAAGCCTCCCACACTCCTTCATCCGACTACTGCTCGCCCCGACCCCTGGGTAGCCCCTTTTTTTCCAGATCTCCCCCAGCGTTTTGTCGTTTCTTTGGGACGGTTTTCGTTTCATGCTTGGCTGCCGTTAGTTTGGTAACTAAAATTATGGTAGCAACTCGTGTTTTAGGGGTTTCAACATGGGAAAAAGGTTTATTCAAAAGAAATCTAATAAAATTAAAGGTTTGAGTTGTCAAATCCCTCTTTTTTTTACTTTCTAAAAGGTACAGTATCTCACATGAAAACTTCCATACCAAACAGAGTCAGTTTTGGCTTAAAACTATGTCCTGGGTCTTGGGAGAGGTTATCTCCCCCACCTTCTAACCCTAATAAATGGTCAAAAGCAATTGCATTTTTATGCATTTCTAAGTGTTTCTTGGCATGTTCCTAGATACGAGATATTTCAGTTGAATTTATGAGTTGCCCTCAGGCGAGAATCTACGAGGCTTTTAGTGGTAAGTTAGTGGAAGGTTCTAGCTTCTATAAAGTGGTTTGTAAAGCTTTTTCATGTTTTTCAATAATAACTAAAAAATAAACAAAATATAGTTTGAGATATTCTTTAAAAAATTCTTCATAAAACAAGAACCTTTTCCTCCATTTAGTACAGTGTCATGCCCTCTTACCATATTACTTAATAATTTCTTAGGCAATTTCCATGCTCGGCAGTAAAAAAAGCATGAAATGAAAATAAAATTCGGGGATAATGGATAAATGGCTTGGGAGGGAGTGCAGATTGGCTGTGAGAAGTAAGCCGAATTGCATGTCAAACGCAAGTTTCGAATTTGATTTAATTTACGAGCCAAGACAAATTACAGACCAAACATACATATGCCGCCAAGAATCAAACGGCAAAAAGGCAGTGGGGAAAAGTGCGGAACTGCGTGACTTGACAACATGGAACTGTTTTCGTTTCGAACGCTTTTCATGGCGTTTTGGGCGCGTCCACTTTGTGCCTTTGACCTCCCAGTGGGAAAGTCACTTCACAGGCATTTCTCAGCTAATTAACAATGATCGCAGACAGGAATGTGTCGTTTGTAACAGGCCTGGAAGTTATGGTCCAGTTCTAAGCTAAATATTTAATAGTATAAGCATTACTGATTACAGTTTCCTAGGAAATTGTAAGTTTTAAATTATTTTATGACGAAAATAAAGATTTTATTGGTAGCTCACAGCTTGCCAAGATCTTTTTGAAATGCTCCCATTTTCATCCATTTTACAGCCCTGACACGCACTGTACAGATCCACTTCAGAGATAGTGACCGCAGATACTCCATTTCCAGTGAACTGTAATTACTTTGACCCGCTTCTGCTCGGAATAGATTCCAACTAGTACGTCAAGAACAACAAGGAAGCTTACATAGACGACCCCATGACTCGTCTACACTTCGGCCAGACGACAACTTATCTCCACTCCGACCCAGGCCCAGGCCCAGGCCAGACCAGCCAGTTCCCTCCTAGTTTTTTTTAATGCCCTGAAATCCGATTCAATTGGATTTCAATGCGTCTCGTCTGTCCCCCAACCCACTCGGCCCACTCTTAGTGTCATGTGTGACACTCTTTTCACTTTCGATACGCAACATTGTCGAGCTGGCTGGCTATAGTTTTCGATCTGCCTACAGTTTCGTCTTGTCGTTTTGTGTTTTCCTCGTGCCCTGCCACTTTTCCATTTGACCAAATCGCTCCAGAGCGGGAAAAACTGAAGAATGAACTGATAATGATGGGAGATTATGGCACGCAATGCGATGTGAACTTTAAGTTCACATTATAATGGAATTTCGGATGATTTACATGACAGAGGTCGCGACTTGGCCCAGTTTCTTCTTTGCCATATCTTTAGTGACAAGTAATGGACATGTAATAAGTTCCTAATGGGAGGAATAGTCTAGAAACTTTAGGAGAAGGGCTTCACTATTGCTATAAAAGTCTTGCAGTTAAATTTCTATTCAAAAATAATGTCAAATGATTATTTTCTGATTCAGAATGATTGTGAAACTAAAGATCTTTAAAGAACACCATATTTTAAAGAATATTTAAGGACCTACTTTATAAAGAAATAGTCNTATAAAAAAATAGTCTAGAATATTTAGTAGAAGGGTTTCACTTTACTATCTAAGACTTGCTTATAGATTTCTAAACTTCTATCTATCACATTCCAGATTCTTTTCTGATTCAGAATAATTCAAAAACTCAAGATCTTTAAAAAAAATACATTTTTAAACAACTTTAAAGACCTACTTTATAAAGAAATAGTCTCCCAACCTAAATGGCCTTTAAATGATCACGTATCCTGACTTTCCTTAATGCAATTATAATGTCCTACTCATTAAAAAAGAAAGTCAGTAAAAGTTGATTTAAAAATTCAGTAAAAAAAGAAAAATTTCTCATGACTTCTAGCTGTTTCTGGTGCGGTCGATTAGGCTGGACGTGATTTGCTACCGTAGCCCGCTGCGAGCGGCGTTTCAGGATAATGATCCTGATCCTGGCGAATGTCCTTGGCTTTTTCTTTTTATTTTATAGTTTTTCGCCAATTAAGAGAGATGTGTTTTTCGTGGAACGTGAGATGTGAGAAAGGCGACCAGGCGCACGTACCAAAAAGACAGACTTTGTAAGAAAAACGTAAGAAGGATCTGTAACGGGGATTGGATCACATATAGCAGCTGTCTCGATTATAAATTTGCGGTCTTCCCGCCCCGAAAAACTCCATACGGCAGGATGGTATATGTCAGGATGGAAATTCGAGCAAATTTCCGCGTCCTACCTGAATGGGTCGCTTTTCCAGGTAGGATTTCCAGGCCAGGTAGAAAAAGAAAGAGAGAGAGAAAGGAAAACGC
>JAJJHT010002847.1:16132-31808 GCA_021223865.1 Drosophila pandora | reverse complement strand
AATTTTACGATTTTTTTCAGATTTGCAAATTTTACGGTTTTTTTGAATTTTACGAATTTCTTCAGATTTGCAAATTTTACGGATTTTGTGAATTTTACGATTTTTTTTCAGATTTGCAAATTTTACGGATTTTGTGAATTTTACGATTTTTTCAGATTTGCGGATTTTGTGAATTTTACGAATTTTTTTTAGATTTGCAAATTTTATGGTTTTTTTTTGAATTTTACGAATTTTTTCAGATTTGCAAATTTTACGGATTTTGTGAATTTTACTTTTTTTTTAGATTTGAAATTTTGCGGATTTTGTGAATTTTGCCATTTTTTTCAGATTTGTAAATTACGATTTTTTTTAGATTTGCGGATTTAGTACGATTTTTTTCCTATTTGCGGATTTTGTGAATTTTACGATTTTTTTCAGATTTGCAAATTTTACGGTTTTTTGTGAATTTTACGATTTTTTTCAGATTTGCAAATTTTACGGATTTGGTGAATTTTACGATTTTTTTCAGATTTGCAAATTTTACGGATTTTGTGAATTTTACGATTTTTTCACATTTGCGAATTTTACGGATTTTGTGAATTTTACGATTTTTTTCAGATTTGCAAATTTTACGGTTTTTTTGAATTTAACAAATTTTTTCAGATTTGCAAATTTTACGGATTTTGTGAATTTTACGATTTATTTTAGATTTGCGAATTTTGTGAATTTTACGTTTTTTTTAGATTTGCGGATTTTGTGAATTTTACGTTTTTTTTTATCAGATTTGCAAATTTAACACATTTTGTGAATTTAACGATTTTTTCAGATTTTCGAATTTTACGTTTTTTTTAGATTTGCGAATTTTGTGAATTTTACGATTTTTTCAGATTTGCGGATTTTGTGAATTTTACGTTTTTTTTATCAGATTTGCAAATTTAACAAATTTTGTGAATTTAACGATTTTTTCAGATTTGCGAATTTTACGTATTTTTTTGATTTGCAAATTTTACTTTTATTTAGATTTGCAATATTGCGGATTTTGTAAATTTTACGATATTTTCAGATTTGCAAATTTTACGGATTTTGCAAATTTTACAATTTTTTTCAGATTGGCGAATTTTACTGATTTTGTGAATTTTAAGGTTTTGTTTAAGATTTGCGGATTTTGTGAATTTTACGATTTTTTTCAGATTTGCGGATTTTGTGAATTTTACGTTTTTTTAGATTTGCAAATTTTACGATTTGTTTCAGATTTGCAAATTTTACGATTTGTTTCAGATTTGCAAATTTTACGGATTTTGAAATTTTAACGATTTTTTCCAGATTTGCAAATTTTACGGATTTGTGAATTTTACGATTTCTTTAGATTTGCAAATTTTACGGATATTGTGAATTTTACAATTTTTTTCAGATTGGCGAATTTTACTGATTTTGTGAATTTTAAGGTTTTTTAAGATTTGCGGATTTTGTGAATTTTACGATATTTTTCAGATTTGCGGATTTTGTGAATTTTTCCTATTTTTTTAGATTGCGAATTTTGCGGATTTTGTGAATTTTACGATTTTTTTTTCCAGATTTGCAAATTTTACGGATTTTGTGAATTTTACAATTTTTTCAGATTTGCGGATTTTGTGAATTTTTCCTTTTTTTAGATTTGAAGTGAAACTTCTTATACGACGCCGGAAAATGTTGCGTTAAACGTTTAACGCTCCAGTGGAGGGGGAATAGCGTTGAACGCTTAACGCAACTCGGAAGGAGAAAAGGAAAAGAGAAAGATAGAGTGCGAGAGAGAGAGAGTGAATGAGAGTAAGGTATCTCCAGGCGCATGCGCTGCTATGGCGATACACGTAGCGCGTAACAGCTGCCTAGACTAATATTAGTACCTATGCGTGAGTG
Organism: Drosophila pandora; assembly: GCA_021223865.1. Lineage (NCBI taxonomy): Eukaryota > Metazoa > Arthropoda > Insecta > Diptera > Drosophilidae > Drosophila > Drosophila pandora. The sequence goes on along the minus strand of JAJJHT010002847.1, from coordinate 29,933 downwards.
CATCAAGCGTCCTATGTGTCGAAAATTCAAACAAACAATATTTTTTTTTTTTTGATAGCAGGGTAACGTTTATTTAAAACTGTCCTTAGGGACAACCAATAAATTTTTTTTTTGATAGTAGGGTAACGTTTATTTAAAACTGTCCTTAGGGACAACCATTAAATGTTATGACATTAACTTCACTTATTGATAAATTACATATTAATTGGAGAACTAGATTAGAGTTTAATTAGGGAAGAAATTTAGCTTAATTTATGGTGGTTGATTATTGTTATGATATCCTGGGGAGGTATAGCGGGTGCGTCTTTTTCAGTCTTCTGAGCCGGTCGTTGTTGTCCAGCAGGGAGTTGGCCAACAGGTTCGGGTGGTCATGTAGCTTCTGCGTGTATCGTGCGCTGCTTCTCTGGATCTCGTCCTTGACCCAAGGAAAATTGAGAGCCTCATGGATGGTGCGGTTGTCATGATAGACATGGGCCCCAGTGGCGATTCGAATGGCTTTATTTTCAAATGTTTGAATTCTTCGGACATTCGTCTTGCTTGCGGTGCCCCAGAGCTGTATTCCGTACGTCCAGATTGGGCGTTTTACGGCCTTATATATGAGGAGTTTCGAGGAGGTTCGCAGCTTAGATCTTCTACCCAGAAGCCAGAGGAAGGATCGAAGTCTCTCTTCTGCCTGTTTTCTTTTCTTTATAATATGGGGCCTCCACGTGAGCCTCCTGTCAAGGGTGAACCCCAGGGTACTTGGGATTATCTTCCTGCGGGATTGGGGAGCCATTGAGGTACACTGGAGGACAGTTGCCTTGGCAGAGAGAAAATGTGGTGGCGGTGGACTTCTCATTATTAACTTCAATATTCCATCTCTTTTGCCAGTCGCTGAGTAGGTCCAGCTGCAATTGCATTACTTCGGCTGCTCCCAAGGCGCTAACGGCGGTGGTAAGGAAGGCGGTGTCGTCCACATATGTGGCTGCAAGTATGTTAGGCCTATGTAGAACGGGGAGGTCAGCCGTGTAAAGATTATAGAGCAGTGGACCAAGAACACTTCCTTGGGGCACTCCTGCGTGAACCACTCTGTACTCTGAGATGACTCTAGAAATGACTTCAAGAATATGAAGTATGGGCGGGGCAGGGCTGTCTTAAGTTTGCAGAGGAGTCCGGGATGCCAGACCCGGTCGAAGGCTTGCTTGACGTCCAGCATGACGGCCATGCAGTACTTTCTGGTTTCAAAAGAAACAATAGAATGAGTGACAGTGAAAATACGCATAACACAGCGGATTCCAGGTTATGTGGTGATACGTTTCTCTTGAATATTTCAATTGTCCATAACAAATGCACCTTGTGGATCATATCATCTTGAAATTAATATCAATTGGATTGGCAAAAATTTTAATGGTTTGATTTGCAAAATCTGTCAAATTCGCCCTGCTATCAAAAAAAACAAAAAAAAAAAAATTGTAATATAAAAAAACCCAAATTCGAGGCAACTCATCACCATCATGAACTGGCAAGCGGCCCCCCGTTCTCCAAAAGCGAAGCCGCCTAGGAAAAAGGCAAACTCCACAGAGCCAATCAGCAATGTGTCTAGCGACTCCGAATCCGGAGAAGTAAAGCGGAAGCCAGCTAAAAAAGTGGACGACGATAAACCCAGCACCAGCGAGGCAGCCAGAGCTGCACTAATGGCCAAGATGAAGAGCAATTCATTTGCCCTCCTATCCGAAGATGATGACGACGACGGATCCGACCCTGACGACTACATGGATATTCTGGATATTCTGCCAAGGACTTGAAAGAAGGATGATGCACCCAGGAAAACCCCAAAGGAGATCAAGCCACCTCTGATCTTCATACCAGACGTGACCAACATTAAAGCCCTCTCTAAAGCCATCTCCAGCGCCCTTGGCGACGAAGTTGACGCCACTTTTAAGACCAGCTTGAACAACACCACAAGGGTTATGACTCCAAACAAGGAGTCATACACCAAATTAAAGCAGTTCTTAACTGAAAACAACAAGCGATACCACACTTTTCAGCCTATAGATGAACGCGCCTACCGAGTTGTCGTAAAAGGCCTTCACTTCTCCACAGACCCGGACGACATTAAGGAGGGCTTCAGCTCCAATGGGCACAACGTCAGGGACGTACACAATCCCACACAAAGAGGAACGAAGAAGCCGCTAAATCTCTTCTTTGTCAACCTCGAGCCTGCCAAAAATAATAAAGAAGCCTTCTAAATTAAACGGCTATGCCTCACCGTTGTCACAGTCGAGCCGCCAATTAAGTTTAACGACGTGCCTCAATGCTATCGTTGCCAGGCGTTCGGCCACACACAGCAATACTGCAAACTGGAACACCGATGCGTTAAGTGCGGAGACCGCCACCCCACCGCTGAGTGCACCAAGGCCTCTAGCGAACCAGCCATCTGCCTCCACTGCAATGGGCCTCATACAGCCTCTTACAAAGGCTGTCCATTTTATAAAAAGGCCAAAGGCGCGTTCGCCCCAAAGCCGACAGTATCACGAGGCCAAGGTCAACCCCAACTTGAGCTACGCCAGCGCTGCCAAAAGTGGAGTACCACAGTTTGACAATCCCGATCCTTGTCCTACAGACAACCCGATGGACGCCTTAATGGCCAGGATGGAGTCAATGTTCGAGCGAATGATGGAGAAGGTCATGAGCCAAATGACCAAAATGATAACCACCATCTGCAGCTCCCTATGCAAGCGGGACTAGACATCACAGTTTGGAACGCCAACGGTCTGGTTAATTCCAGGCCAGAAGTCGAACTTTACTGTAAGACAAATCAAGCCGACGTTCTCCTAATTTCGGAAACCCACTTCACCACCCGATCATATTTGAAAATCCGAGGATATGACATCATTGCCGCCAACCACCCCAACGGCAGAGGTCGTGGAGGCGCGGCCATTCTGATCCGAAGCAGCATCAAATATGAGGCCCTTCCTGCCATCAGAGAAGAGTGGATTCAATGCGCCCAAATTCAAGTCACCACCACCAACGGAGATATCACCATTGCTGCTGCCTACTGCCCACCAAGACACAGAGTTAGTGTCGAGGATTTTGGCTTGCTTCTCGATTGTCTTGGTCCCAAATTCATTATTGGCGGGGACTTTGACGCAAAACACCCCTGGTGGGGCTCTAGGATCAGGAACCCGAAAGGCAATGCATTGTACAGGCAAGTCCAATCCAGAAGTCTGAGCTGTCACGGAACCGGTACACCCACTTACTGGCCTACGGATCAACATAAGATCCCAGATGTGCTGGACTTCGTCATCTCAGGAGGATTGGATTCTGCTGGAATCCAAACCAGAGAAGTGGTCGATCTTATTTCGAACCACAGCGCCTTTGCCATATCACTCTACAGCCCTGCCATACTCCGGTCACCCCGTAAAAGGCTTATTTATAAAGCTACAGATTTTGGCAAGTACCAACTTCACTTAAACACCGTCACCGACCCCAGCCTGCCTCTTGACTCTCCTTTTGACATCGAAACTGCCGTGGAAACGATGACCGCTCACATCCAACAAGCAGCCTCAGTAGCTGCTCCAAGACCCTCCAATCGACCAAGAGCTACCGACAGAGATATTCACTTCTGGAGCCCGGAAGTCGAAGAGCTCAAGCTCGAAAAACGGCGACTCCGGAGAGTATGGATGCTTTCAAGGAATCCCAGAAACAAAACCGCCCTTAACAGAGCGTCCAATATCCTGTCGGATACGCTAGCGAGGCTAAGGAAGGAGGCTTTTGATGGATTTGTTGAGCAACTCGAGCCAGGTGACCCCCAGCACAACCTATGGCGGGTCACGAAAAGCATCAGACGGCCCCTGAAAAGGATCCCACCCGTGAAAAGAGCTGACGGCATCTGGTGCAGATCCGAGACTGACAGGGCCAACGCTTTCGCCGAACACCTGGAAGAGGTCTTTACGCCCCACAGTCGTTGCTCAACTGAGGACGCAGCGGAAACCGCCCGGCTACTAGCTGAGCCTCTCCGGGATGCCGACCCGATTCGTCCAGTCACAACTGAAGAAACAGCCGAGCTCATATCCATCATGAGCAACACCAAGGTCCCGGGCGATGATGGTATCAATGCGATTGCATTAAAGCTACTTCCACCTCCAAGCTTCCTACTCATAACCAGGATCTACAACATATGCATGGAAATAGGGTACTTTCCGTCTTCATGGAAACGTGCCCAAGTAGCCATGATACCTAAGCCTGGTAAACCTGAAGCCAATCTTGCCTCATACCGTCCAATAAGCCTACTTCCAATGCTCTCCAAAATACTCAAAAGAGTATTTTTGAGCAGAGCATTGCCTGTACTGGACGAGGCTGGACTGATCCCTGATCACCAGTTTGGCTTCAGGAGGCGACATGGGGTGCCATAGTGTCATAGGGTCGTGCAGTACATTCTGGACGCCTTTGAAACCAGAAAGTACTGCATGGCCGTCATGCTGGACGTCAAGCAAGCCTTCGACCGGGTCTGGCATCCCGGACTCCTCTGCAAACTTAAGACAGCCCTTCCCCGCCCATACTTCATATTCTTGAAGTCATTTCTAGAAGATCGGAAATTTGCGGTTAGATGCGGCGAGGCCATCTCAGAGTACAGAGTGGTTCACGCAGGAGTGCCCCAAGGAAGTGTTCTTGGTCCAATGCTCTATAATCTTTACACGGCTAACCTCCCTGTTATACATAGGCCTAACATACTTGCAGCAACATATGCGGACGACACCGCCTTCCTTACCACCGCCGACAGCGCCTTGGGAGCAGCCGAAGTAATGCAATTGCAGCTGGACCTACTCAGCGACTGGCAAAAGAGATGGAATATTGAAGTTAATAATGAGAAGTCCACCGCCACCACATTTTCTCTCTGCCAAGGCAACTGTCCTCCAGTGTACCTCAATGGCTCCCCAATCCCGCAGGAAGATAATCCCAAGTACCTGGGGTTCACCCTTGACAAGAGGCTCACGTGGAGGCCCCATATTATAAAGAAAAGAAAACAGGCAGAAGAGGAAGAAACTGGCTTCTGGGTAGAAGATTTAAGCTGCGAACCTCCTCGAAACTCCTCATATATAAGGCCGTAATACGCCCAATCTGGACGTACGGAATACAGCTCTGGGGCACCGCAAGCAAGACGAATGTCCGAAGAATTCAAACATTTGAAAATAAAGCCATTCGAATCGCCACTGGGGCCCATGTCTATCATGACAACCGCACCATCCATGAGGCTCTCAATTTTCCTTGGGTCAAGGACGAGATCCAGAGAAGCAGCGCACGATACACGCAGAAGCTACATGACCACCCGAACCTGTTGGCCAACTCCCTGCTGGACAACAGCGACCGGCCCAGAAGACTGAAAAGGACGCACCCGCTGGACCTCCCCAGGATATCATAACAATAATCAACCACCATAAATTAAGCCAAATTTCTGCCCTAATTAAACTCTAATCTAGTTCTCCAAGTAATATGTAAATTATCAATAAGTGAAGTTATTGTCATAACATTTAATGGTTGTCCCTAAGGACAGTTTTAAATAAACGTGACCCTGCTATCAAAAAAAAAAAATTGGATTGGCAAAAATTTTAATGGTTTGATTTTGAATTGATTTTACAGCGGAAAAAGACAGTGCAGCCGGTGTTTTAAGAGGAGGGAACAGAGCACAATATTATCGTGAATACCGAGCACGAAAGAAAGCAGAACGGGAAAAGGAGGAATTGGAGATGATAGCTGGCGGTCAATCGAGGAAGAGGAAAACAGCTGCGGAATATCAGAGAGAGTACCGATAGCGTAAAATATCGCTAAGAAGTTTCACTTCTTTCGCGCGTAGGGACTCCACGAACACAATTTTTGAAGTGAAACTTCTTTAGGCGCGTAATGGATTTTCGGGGACGGAGTAAAACCGAGTCAGGATCGACACGAAAATGCGAGTACCCCCACCACCGCTCACCGTTCACTGTCCCTCTCGCTTGTTGAGGTGGGGGAGCCGCTCACGAACGTTGTCTCTCTTCTCTTCTTTCCTCTCTCTCAGACACCAGCGAACTGCGCCACGCCTCAGAATGCTCTCTGGCTAATGGGAAAACAATTATTATGGTGTCGATTTATATCTCANATTCTATGTGATCTTGGTGTACTCCGTATTGAGAATCGGACCATACTCAAGAATCGGACGGACCAATGATGTATATAATGTTTTAGTTATGTACGGGTCATTAAATTATTTTGACCATCTTTTAATAAAACCAAGCACATCCATAGCTTTATAAACCATTGTAGATATATGGTCGGTAAATTTAAGTCTCAAATCTTATAGGTCACTCAGACCGTTAACCTGAGTTAATCGTTCTTAGGCGTTCCCATAGAGAAAGTACATAGCCTGGTGAGGACTCGATCGGTAAAATGACATGAGTTTACATTTCGATCCATTAAGCTTTAGGTTATTTGCTAAACACCAATTTTGAAGTTTATCCAGATCGGATTGAAGTCTAGACTGGACGCTAGTAAATTTATACAGAAGGCATAGCTTAACGTCATCGGCGTACATCAGTAGCGTAGATAGGGGGGGGATCAGGGGGATCAATCCCCCCCCTTGGGTCTGAGAATTATAATGTCTGTCTGTCTGTTTCTACGCAAACTAGTCTCTCAGTTTTAAAGCTATCGAGTTGAAACTTTGCACATATCCCTCTTTCTTTTGCAGGCAGTACATACGCCGGGATCGGTCGACTATATCCTATAGCTGCCATATAACTGATTGATCGGAAATGCCATAACTTTGGTGTTGTTTAAGTTAGAGGGTTGGGACTTTCCACACATGTTATATTTGACCAAAATATCTTATGTACAAAATTTCATAAGGATCGGCCGACTATATCCTATAGCTGTCATAGAACGATCGAAATTGGCATAACTTTGGTGTTTTTTTAAGTTAGAAAGATGGGATTTGGTACAGATTCTATTTTGGGAAAAACAATCTGATCTGCCAATTTTCATAAGGATCGGCCGACTATATACGATCCGCTATATATCTAATAATATAAGATGCGTGGCGCCACCTAGCGGACTGCGACTGAGCTGCAAGGGTATATCAACTTCGGCTCCGCCCGAAGTTAGCTTTCCTTTCTTGTTAATTGTAATATTGTTATTTATGTAATATTGTATACTTGTGAATAAATTGCAAATTTTTGGAACTATACATTAATCGAACGTCATTCATCTATAAGAAAATATTAGAAAAAGCAAATTCATGCTTCGTCGTTGAATTATTTAACCTCTAATTTTCAAACTAACCTAAGAGAGAAAATAGAGATGATGAAATGAAAATAGAGAGAGAGGAATACTAGAAGTTTCACTTCTGTCTTGCATAGGCTTGACACACCCTTTTATTTTTTTAGATTTGCAATATTGCGGATTTTTTAAATTTTACGATTTTTTTCAGATTTGCAAATTTTACGGATTTTGCGAATTTTACAATTTTTTTCAGATTTGCGAATTTTACGGATTTTGTGAATTTTAAGGTTTTTTTAGATTTGCGGATTTTATGAATTTTTCCTTTTTTTTAGATTTGCGAATTTTGAGGATTTTGTGAATTTTACGATTTTTTCAGATTTGCAAATTTAACGGATTTTTTGAATTTTACATTTTTTTTCAGATTGGCGAATTTTACTGATTTTGTGAATTTTAAGGTTTTGTTAAGATTTGCGGATTTTGTAAATTTTTACGTTTTTTTTAGATTTGCAAATTTTACGATTTGTTTCAGATTTGCAAATTTTACGGATTTTGAAATTTTAACGATGTTTTCCAGATTTGCAAATTTTACGGATTTTGTGAATTTTACGATTTCTTTAGATTTGCAAATTTTACGGATTTTGTGAATTTTAAGGTGAATTTTAAAGTTTTTTTTAGATTTGCGGATTTTGCAGATTTTGTGAATTTTTCCTTTTTTTAGATTTGCAAATTTTGCGGATTTTGTGAATTTTACGATTTTTTTCAGATTTGCGAATCTTAGGATTTTGTGAATTTTACGTTTTTTTAGATTTGCAAATTTTAATTTTTTTTTTAGATTTGCAATATTGCGGATTTTGTAAATTTTACAATTTTTTTCAGATTTGCGAATGTTACAATTTTTTTCAGATTTGCAAATTTTACGGATTTTGTGAATTTTAAGGTTTTTTAGACTGGCGGATTTTACGGATTTTGCGGTGTCTACGTGGTTTACGGGTTTTATGGGATGTATGAATGTTACGGATTTGCTTGTTTCACGGATTTTTGGATTTTAACAAAATTTTTTAGAGTTGCGGATTTTACGGATTTTGCGGTGTCTACATGGTTTACGGGTATTATGGGATTTATGAGTGTTACGGATTTGCTTGTTTTACGGATTTTTAGATTTTAACACATATTTTTACTTGTGGATTTTACTGATTTTTCGGTGTCTACGTGGCTTACGTGTTTTATGGGATTTATGAGTGTTACGGATTTGCTTGTTTGACGGATTTTGTGGATTCTTACAATTTTTTTTAGATTTGCGGATTTTATGGATTTTGCGGTGTCTACGTGGTTTACATGTTTTATGGCATTGTTTTTTTTTTTTTGATAGCAGGGTAACGTTTATTTAAAACTGTCCTTTAGGGACAACCATTAAATGTTATGACATTAACTTTACTATTTGATAATTTACATATTAATTGGAGAACTAGATTAGAGTTTAATTATGGCAGAAATTTAGATTAATTTATGGTAGTTGATTATTTTTTGTTTTTGATAGCAGGGTCACGTGTATTTAAAACTGTCCTTAGGGACAACCATTAAATGTTATTACATTAACTTCACTTATTGATAATTTACATATTAATTGGAGAACTAGATTAGAGTTTAATTAGGGTTTAATTAATGTTATGATATCCTGGGGAGGTCCAGCGGGTGCGTCCTTTTCAGTCTTCTGGGCCGGTCGCTGTTGTCCAGCAGGGAGTTGGCCAACAGGTTCGGGTGGTCATGTAGCTTCTGCATTTGCAAAATCTGTCAAATTCGCCCTGCTATAAAAAAAAAAAAAATGTAATATAAAAAACCCAAGTTCGCGGCAACTCATCACCATCATGAACTGGCAAGCGGCCCCCGTTCTCCAAAAGCAAAGCCGCCTAGGAAAAAGGCAAACTCCACAGAGCCAATCAGCGATGTGTCTAGCGACTCCGAATCCGGACAGTGGAGTGGCAAATCCTATAAAACACGTAAACCAAGTAAAATCTGCAAAATCCCTAAAATCCCAGATCAGCAAAAAATCATTAAATTCACAAAATCCGTAAAATCCACAAATTCCGTTAAATTCGCATATCTGCAAAATTCGTCAATTTGACAAAATTCCGTAAAAATTCNGTGGCGCCACACATCTTATATTATTAGATATATAGCGGATCGTATATAGTCGGCCGATCCTTATGAAATTTGGCATATCGAATTATTTTGCCAAAAGAGGAATCCATTGAAACTCCCATGCTTCTAACTTGAAAAACAACGTAGTTATATCATTTCCGATCAATCAGTTATATGACAGCTATAGGATATAGTCGGCCGATCCATTTCAAATTCGACAAATCAGATTGTTTTTCCCAAAATAGAATCTGTACCAAATCCCATCTTTCTAACTTAAAAAACACCAAAGTTATGCCAATTTCGATCGTTCTATGACAGCTATAGGATATAGTCGGCCGATCCTTATGAAATTTTGTACACAAGATATTTTGGTCAAATATAACATGTGTGGAAAGTCCCAACCCTCTAACTTAAAAAACACCAAAGTTATGGCATTTCCGATCAATCAGTTATATGGCAGCTATAGGATATAGTCGACCGATCCCGGCCGTTCCGACTTATATACTGCCTGCAAAGGAAAGAAGGGTGTGTGCAAAGTTTCAACTCGATAGCTTTAAAACTGAGAGACTAGTTTGCGTAGAAACAGACAGACGGACAGACGGACAGACGGACAGACGGACATGCTCATATCGACTCAGGAGGTGATCCTGATCAAGAATATATATACTTTATAGGGTCGGAGATGTCTCCTTCACTGCGTTGCACACTTTTGACCAAAATTATAATACCCTCTGCAAGGGTATAAAAATTACAAAGAAATTACAATGACAATTTACCAATCATGTGCCATTTTCATTGTCAATTTCATGAATATCATTTCCTAATGTCGTGATAATTGGGTTATGGTAACTAAAGTGCGAGATATATACGTGAGCACTTCAATCCTTAATGAATCGTGCAAAAACTGCATCGATTGTTGTCCCGTGTCTAGTCGTGCTAGTGTTCCTATCATTAACAATATCCAAATTGAGTGTGTTTTTGAAAAAAATCAATAACGCAGTTCGCTGGTGTCTGAGAGAGAGGAAAGAAGAGAAGAGAGACAACGTTCGTGAGCGGCTCTCCCACCTCAACAAGCGCATATGGTGAGAGAGGGACAGTGAACGGTGAGGGGGTGGGGTACTCGCATTTTCGTGTCGATCCTGACTCGGTTTTACTCCGTCCCCGAAAATCCATTACGCGCCTAAAGAAGTTTCACTTCAAAAAAAAAAAAAAAAATGTAATATAAAAAACCCAAGTTCGCGGCAACTCATCACCATCATGAACTGGCAAGCGGCCCCCGTTCTCCAAAAGCAAAGCCGCCTAGAAAAAAGGCAAACTCCACAGAGCCAATCAGCGATGTGTCTAGCGACTCCGAATCCGGAGAAATAAAGCGGAAGCCAGCTAAAAAAGTGGATTTGCCAGTGGAGTGGCAAATCCTATAAAACACGTAAACCAAGTAAAATCTGCAAAATCCCTAAAATCCCAGATCAGCAAAAAATCATTAAATTCACAAAATCCGTAAAATCCACAAATTCCGTTAAATTCGCATATCTGCAAAATTCGTCAATTTGACAAAATTCCGTAAAAATTCATACATCTGCAAAATTTTTAAAATTAACAAAATCCACAAAATCTGAAAAAATTGTAAAATTTACAAATCCCATCAAATCCGTAAAACACGCGATCCCTTAAAACGCACAAATCCTATATGTATGTGCGTTGGGATAAAAATAAATATGTAATTTATGAGTGTTACGGATATGCTTGTTTGGGGGATTGTGGATTTTTACAATTTTTTAGATTGTTTCACGGATTTTTGGGTTTTTACAAGTTTTTTTAGACTGGCGGATTTTACGAATTTTGCGGTGTCTACATGGTTTACGGGTATTATGGGATTTATGAGTGTTACGGATTTGCTTGTTTTACGGATTTTTAGATTTTAACACATTTTTTTAGACTTGTGGATTTTACTGATTTTTCGGTGTCTACGTGGCTTACGTGTGTTATGGGATTTATGAGTGTTACGGATTTGCTTGTTTGACGGATTTTGTGGATTCTTACAATTTTGAAGTGAAACTTCTTTAGGCGCGTAATGGATTTTCGGGGACGGAGTAAAACCGAGTCAGGATCGACACGAAAATGCGAGTACCCCACCCCCCTCACCGTTCCCTGTCCCTCTCTCACCATATGCGCTTGTTGAGGTGGGAGAGCCGCTCACGAACGTTGTCTCTCTTCTCTTCTTTCCTCTCTCTCAGACACCAGCGAACTGCGTTATTGAACTTTTTCAAAAACACACTCAATTTGGATATTGTTAATGATAGGAACACTAGCACGACTAGACACGGGACAACAATCGATGCAGTTTTTGCACGATTCATTAAGGATTTAAGTGCTCACGTATATATCTCGCACTTTAGTTACCATAACCCAATTATCACGACATTAGGAAATTATATTCATGAAATTGACAATGAAAATGGCACATGATTGGTAAATTGTCATTGTAATTTCTTTGTAATTTTTATACCCTTGCAGAGGGTATTATAATTTTGGTCAAAAGTGTGCAACGCAGTGAAGGAGACATCTCCGACNGGGGGGGGGGGGGATCAGGGGGATCAATCCCCCCCCTTGGGTCTGAGAATTATAATGTCTGTCTGTCTGTTTCTACGCAAACTAGTCTCTCAGTTTTAAAGCTATCGAGTTGAAACTTTGCACATATCCCTCTTTCCTTTGCAGGCAGTACATACGCCGGGATCGGTCGACTATATCCTATAGCTGCCATATAACTGATTGATCGGAAATGCCATAACTTTGGTGTTGTTTAAGTTAGAGGGTTTGGACTTTCCACGCATGTTATGTTTGACCAAAATATCTTATGTACAAAATTTTATAGGGATCGGCCGACTGTATCCTATAGCTGTCATACAACAATCGGAATTGGCATAACTTTGGTGTTTTTTTTAAGTTAGAAAGATGGGACTTGGTACAGATTATATTTTGGACAAAATAATCTGATTTGCCAAATTTCATGAGGATCGGCCGACTATATACGATCTGCTATATATCCAATAATATAAGATGCGTGGCGCCACCTAGCGGACTGTGACTCAACTGCAGGGGTATATAAACTTCGGCTCCGCCCGAAGTTAGCTTTCCTTTCTTGTTATTTATGTAATATTGTATACTTGTGAATAAATTGAAAATTTTTGGAACTATACATTAATCGAACGTCATTCATCTATAAGAAAATATTAGAAAAAGCAAATTCATGCTTCGTCGTTGAATTATTTAACCTCTAATTTTCAAACTAACCTAAGAGAGAAAATAGAGATGATGAAATGAAAATAGAGAGAGAGGAATACTAGAAGTTTCACTTCTGTCTTGCGTAGGCTTGACACACCCTTTTTTTTTTTAGATTTGCGGATTTTATGGATTTTGCGGTGTCTACGTGGTCTACAGGTTTTATGGCATTGTTTTTTTTGATAGCAGGGTAACGTTTATTTAAAACTGTCCTTTAGGGACAACCATTAAATGTTATGACATTAACTTTACTATTTGATAATTTACATATTAATTGGAGAACTAGATTAGAGTTTAATTATGGCAGAAATTTAGATTAATTTATGGTAGTTGATTATTTTTTGTTTTTGATAGCAGGGTCACGTGTATTTAAAACTGTCCTTAGGGACAACCATTAAATGTTATTACATTAACTTCACTTATTGATAATTTACATATTAATTGGAGAACTAGATTAGAGTTTAATTAGGGTTTAATTAATGTTATGATATCCTGGGGAGGTCCAGCGGGTGCGTCCTTTTCAGTCTTCTGGGCCGGTCGCTGTTGTCCAGCAGGGAGTTGGCCAACAGGTTCGGGTGGTCATGTAGCTTCTGCATTTGCAAAATCTGTCAAATTCGCCCTGCTATAAAAAAAAGGGTGTGTCAAGCCTACGCAAGACAGAAGTGAAACTTCTAGTATTCCTCTCTCTCTATTTTCATTTCATCATCTCTATTTTCTCTCTTAGGTTAGTTTGAAAATTAGAGGTTAAATAATTCAACGACGAAGCATGAATTTGCTTTTTCTAATATTTTCTTATAGATGAATGACGTTCGATTAATGTATAGTTCCAAAAATTTTCAATTTATTCACAAGTATACAATATTACATAAAAAACAATATTACAATTAACAAGAAAGGAAAGCTAACTTCGGGCGGAGCCGAAGTTGATATACCCTTGCAGTTGAGTCGCAGTCCGCTAGGTGGCGCCACACATCTTATATTATTAGATATATAGCGGATCGTATATAGTCGGCCGATCCTTATGAAATTTGGCATATCGAATTATTTTGCCAAAAGAGGAATCCATTGAAACTCCCATGCTTCTAACTTGAAAAACAACGTAGTTATATCATTTCCGATCAATCAGTTATATGACAGCTATAGGATATAGTCG
>JAJJHT010002847.1:0-15772 GCA_021223865.1 Drosophila pandora | reverse complement strand
CGGTGTCTACGTGGCTTACGTGTTTTATGGGATTTATGAGTGTTACGGATTTGCTTGTTTGACGGATTTTGTGAATTCTTACAATTTTTTTTAGATTTGCGGATTTTATGGATTTTGCGGTGTCTACGTGGTTTACATGTTTTATGGCATTGTTTTTTTTTTGATAGCAGGGTAACGTTTATTTAAAACTGTCCTTTAGGGACAACCATTAAATGTTATGACATTAACTTTACTATTTGATAATTTACATATTAATTGGAGAACTAGATTAGAGTTTAATTAGGGCAGAAATTTATATTAATTTATTGTAGTTGATTATTTTTTTTTTTGATAGCAGGGTCACGTGTATTTAAAACTGTCCTTAGGGACAACCATTAAATGTTATTACATTAACTTCACTTATTGATAATTTACATATTAATTGGAGAACTAGATTAGAGTTTAATTAGGGTTTAATTAATGTTATGATATCCTGGGGAGGTCAAGCGGGTGCGTCCTTTTCAGTATTCTGGGCCGGTCGCTGTTGTCCAGCAGGGAGTTGGCCAACAGGTTCGGGTGGTCATGTAGCTTCTGCATTTGCAAAATCTGTCAAATTCGCCCTGCTATAAAAAAAAAAAAAATGTAATATAAAAAAAACCAAGTTCGCGGCAACTCATCACCATCATGAACTGGCAAGCGGCCCCCGTTCTCCAAAAGCAAAGCCGCCTAGGAAAAAGGCAAACTCCACAGAGCCAATCAGCGATGTGTCTAGCGACTCCGAATCCGGAGAAATAAAGCGGAAGCCAGCTAAAAAAGTGGATTTGCCAGTGGAGTGGCAAATCCTATAAAACACGTAAACCAAGTAAAATCTGCAAAATCCCTAAAATCCCAGATCAGCAAAAAATCATTAAATTCACAAAATCCGTTAAATTCGCATATCTGCAAAATTCGTCAATTTGACAAAATTCCGTAAAAATTCATACATCTGCAAAATTTTTAAAATTAACAAAATCCACAAAATCTGAAAAAAAATTGTAAAATTTACAAATCCCATCAAATCCGTAAAACACGCAATCCCTTAAACGCACAAATCCTATATGTATGTGCGTTGGGATAAAAATAAATATGTAATTTATGAGTGTTACGGATTTGCTTGTTTGGGGGATTGTGGATTTTTACAAATTTTTAGATTGTTTCACGGATTTTTGGGTTTTTACAAGTTTTTTTAGACTGGCGGATTTTACGGATTTTGCAATGTCTACGTGGTTTACGGGTTTTATGGGATGTAGGAATGTTACGGATTTGCTTGTTTCACGGATTTTTGGATTTTAACAAAATTTTTTAGAGTTGCGGATTTTACGGATTTTTTTTTGGCAAGTACCAACTTCACTTAAACACCGTCACCGACCCCAGCCTGCCTCTTGACTCTCCTTTTGACATCGAAACTGCCGTGGAAACGATGACCGCTTACATCCAACAAGCAGCATCAGTAGCTGATCCAAGACCCTCCAATCGACCAAGAGCTACCGACAGAGATATTCAGAAGTCGAAGCCGACAGAAGTCGAAGAGCTCAAGCTCGAAAAACGGCGACTCCGGAGAGTATGGATGCTTTCAAGGAATCCCAGAGACAAAACCGCCCTTAACAGAGCGTCCAATATCCTGTCGGATACGCTAGCGAGGCTAAGGAAGGAGGCTTTTGATGGATTTGTTGAGCAACTCGAGCCAGGTGACCCCCAGCACAACCTATGGCGGGTCACGAAAAGCATCTGATTTATGAGTGTTACGGATTTGCTTGTTTGACGGATTTTGTGGATTTTTTTTTAGATTTGCGGATTTTATGGATTTTGCGGTGTCTACGTGGCTTACGTGTTTTATGGGATTTATGAGTGTTACGGATTTGCTTGTTTGACGGATTTTGTGAATTCTTACAATTTTTTTTAGATTTGCGGATTTTATGGATTTTGCGGTGTCTACGTGGTTTACATGTTTTATGGCATTGTTTTTTTTTTGATAGCAGGGTAACGTTTATTTAAAACTGTCCTTTAGGGACAACCATTAAATGTTATGACATTAACTTTACTATTTGATAATTTACATATTAATTGGAGAACTAGATTAGAGTTTAATTAGGGCAGAAATTTATATTAATTTATTGTAGTTGATTATTTTTTTTTTTGATAGCAGGGTCACGTGTATTTAAAACTGTCCTTAGGGACAACCATTAAATGTTATTACATTAACTTCACTTATTGATAATTTACATATTAATTGGAGAACTAGATTAGAGTTTAATTAGGGTTTAATTAATGTTATGATATCCTGGGGAGGTCAAGCGGGTGCGTCCTTTTCAGTATTCTGGGCCGGTCGCTGTTGTCCAGCAGGGAGTTGGCCAACAGGTTCGGGTGGTCATGTAGCTTCTGCATTTGCAAAATCTGTCAAATTCGCCCTGCTATAAAAAAAAAAAAAAATGTAATATAAAAAAAACCAAGTTCGCGGCAACTCATCACCATCATGAACTGGCAAGCGGCCCCCGTTCTCCAAAAGCAAAGCCGCCTAGGAAAAAGGCAAACTCCACAGAGCCAATCAGCGATGTGTCTAGCGACTCCGAATCCGGAGAAATAAAGCGGAAGCCAGCTAAAAAAGTGGATTTGCCAGTGGAGTGGCAAATCCTATAAAACACGTAAACCAAGTAAAATCTGCAAAATCCCTAAAATCCCAGATCAGCAAAAAATCATTAAATTCACAAAATCCGTTAAATTCGCATATCTGCAAAATTCGTCAATTTGACAAAATTCCGTAAAAATTCATACATCTGCAAAATTTTTAAAATTAACAAAATCCACAAAATCTGAAAAAAAATTGTAAAATTTACAAATCCCATCAAATCCGTAAAACACGCAATCCCTTAAACGCACAAATCCTATATGTATGTGCGTTGGGATAAAAATAAATATGTAATTTATGAGTGTTACGGATTTGCTTGTTTGGGGGATTGTGGATTTTTACAAATTTTTAGATTGTTTCACGGATTTTTGGGTTTTTACAAGTTTTTTTAGACTGGCGGATTTTACGGATTTTGCAATGTCTACGTGGTTTACGGGTTTTATGGGATGTAGGAATGTTACGGATTTGCTTGTTTCACGGATTTTTGGATTTTAACAAAATTTTTTAGAGTTGCGGATTTTACGGATTTTTTTTTGGCAAGTACCAACTTCACTTAAACACCGTCACCGACCCCAGCCTGCCTCTTGACTCTCCTTTTGACATCGAAACTGCCGTGGAAACGATGACCGCTTACATCCAACAAGCAGCATCAGTAGCTGATCCAAGACCCTCCAATCGACCAAGAGCTACCGACAGAGATATTCAGAAGTCGAAGCCGACAGAAGTCGAAGAGCTCAAGCTCGAAAAACGGCGACTCCGGAGAGTATGGATGCTTTCAAGGAATCCCAGAGACAAAACCGCCCTTAACAGAGCGTCCAATATCCTGTCGGATACGCTAGCGAGGCTAAGGAAGGATGCTTTTGATGGATTTGTTGAGCAACTCGAGCCAGGTGACCCCCAGCACAACCTATGGCGGGTCACGAAAAGCATCAGACGGCCCCTGAAAAGGATTCCACCCGTGAAAAGAGCTGACGGCAGCTGGTGCAGATCCGAGACTGACAGGGCCAACGCTTTCGCCGAACACCTGGAAGAGGTCTTTACGGCCCACAGTCGTTGCTCAACTGAGGACGCAGCGGAAACCGCCCGGCTACTAGCTGAGCCTCTCCGGGATGCCGACCCGATTCGTCCAGTCACAACTGAAGAAACAGCCGAGCTCATCTCCATCATGAGCAACACCAAGGCCCCGGGCGATGATGGTATCAATGCGATTGCATTAAAGCTACTTCCACCTCCAAGCATCCTACTCATCACCAGGATCTACAACAGATGCATGGAAATAGGGTACTTTCCGTCTTCATGGAAACGTGCCCAAGTAGCCATGATACCTAAGCCTGGTAAACCTGAAGCCAATCTTGCCTCATACCGTCCAATAAGCCTACTTCCAATACTCTCCAAAATACTCGAAAGAGTATTTTTGAGCAGAGCATTGCCTGTACTGGACGAGGCTGGACTGATCCCTGATCACCAGTTTGGCTTCAGGAGGCGACATGGAACTCCTGAACAGTGCCATAGGGTCGTACATTACATTCTGGACGCTTTTGAAACCAGAAAGTACTGCATGGCCGTCATGCAAGCCTTCGACCGGGTCTGGCATCCCGGACTCCTCTGCAAACTTAAGACAGCCCTGCCCCGCTCATACTTCATATTCTTGAAGTCATTTCTAGAAGATCGGAAATTTGCGGTTAGATGCGGCGAGGCCATCTCAGAGTACAGAGTGGTTCACGCAGGAGTGCCCCAAGGAAGTGTTCTTGGTCCAATGCTCTATAATCTTTACACGGCTGACCTCCCCGTTCTATGCGGACGACACCGCCTTCCTTACCACCGCCGACAGCGCCTTGGGAGCAGCCGAAGTAATGCAATTGCAGCTGGACCTACTCTGCGACTGGCAAAAGAGATGGAATATTGAAGTTAATAATGAAAAGCACACCGCCTCCACATTTTCTCTCTGCCAAGGCAACTGTCCTCCAGTGTACCTCAACGGCTCCCCAATCCGGCAGGAAGATAATCCCAACTACCTGGGGTTCACCCTTGACAGGAAGCTCACGTGGAGGCCCCATATTATAAAGAAAAGAAAACAGGCGGAAGAGAGACTTCGATCCTTCCTCTGGCTTCTGGGTAGAAGATCTAAGCTGCGAACCTCCTCGAAACTCCTCATATATAAGGCCGTAATACGCCCAATCTGGACGTACGCAATACAGCTCTGGGGCACCGCAAGCAAGACGAATGTCCGAAGAATTCAAACATTTGAAAATAGAGCCATTCGAATCGCCACTGGGGCCCATGTCTATCATGACAACCGCACCATCCATGAGGTTCTCAATTTTCCTTGGGTCAAGGACGAGAAGCAGCGCACGATACACGCAGAAGCTACATGACCACCCGAACCTGTTGGCCAACTCCCTGCTGGACAACAGCGACCGGCCCAGAAGACTGAAAAGGACGCACCCGCTGGACCTCCCCAGGATATCATAACAATAATCAACCACCAGAAATTAAGCTAAATTTCTGCCCTAATTAAACTCTAATCTAGTTATCCAATTAATATGTAAATTATCAATAAGTGAAGTTAATAGTTGTCCCTAAGGACAGTTTTAAATAAACGTTACCCTGCTATCAAAAAAAAAAAAACTTTCAGGACCAGCTTGAATAACACCCAAGGGTTATGACTCCAAGCAAGGAGTCATACACCAAATTAAAGCAGTTCTTAACTGAAAACAACAAGCGATACCACACTTTTCAGCCTAGAGATGAACGCGCCTACCGAGTTGTCGTAAAAGGCCTTCACTTCTCCACAGACCCGGACGACATTAAGGAGAACTTCCGCTCCAATGGGCACAACGTCAGGGACGTACACAATCCCACACAAAGAGGAACGAAGAAGCCGCTGAATCTCTTCTTTGTCAACCTCGAGCCTGCCAAAAATAATAAAGAAGCCTTCCAAATTAAACGGCTATGCAGCACCGTTGTCACAGTCGAGCCGCCAATTAAGTTTAACGACGTGCCTCAATGCTATCGTTGCCAGGCGTTCGGCCACACACAGCGTTACTGCCAACTGGAACACCGATGCGTTAAGTGCGGAGACCGCCACCCCACCGCTGAGTGCACCAAGGCCTCTAGCGAACCAGCCCTTTGCCTCCAATGCAATGGGCCTCATACAGCCTCTTACAAAGGCTGTCCATTTTATAAAAAGGCCAAGGCGCGTTCGCCCCAAAGCCGACAATATCACCAACAGCCTCACTTCAGCAAGGTCAACCCCAACTTGAGCTACAAAATCTGTCAAATTCGCCCTGCTATCAAAAAAAAAAAAAAAAAAATTGTAATATAAAAAACCCAAATTCGAGGCAACTCATCACCATCATGAACTGGCAAGCGGCCCCCCGTTCTCCAAAAGCGAAGCCGCCTAGGAAAAAGGCAAACTCCACAGAGCCAATCAGCAATGTGTCTAGCGACTCCGAATCCGGAGAAATAAAGCGGAAACCAGCTAAAAAAGTGGACGACGATAAACCCAGCACCAGCGAGGCAGCCAGAGCTGCACTAATGGCCAAGATGAAGAGCAATTCATTTGCCCTCCTATCCGAAGATGATGACGACGACGGATCCGACGCTGACGACTACATGGATATTCTGCCAAGGACTTCAAAGAAGGATGATGCACCCAGGAAAACCCCAAGGGAGATCAAGCCACCTCCGATCTTCATACCAGACGTGACCAACATTAAAGCCCTCTCTAAAGCCATCTCCATCGCCCTTGGCGACGAAGTTGACGTCACTTTTAAGACCAGCTTGAACAACACCACAAGGGTTATGACTCCAAACAAGGAGTCATACACCAAATTAAAGCAGTTCTTAACTGAAAACAACAAGCGATACCACACTTTTCAGCCTAGAGATGAACGCGCCTATTGAGTTGTCGTAAAAGGCCTTCACTTCTCCACAGACCCGGACGACATTAAGGAGGGCTTCAGCTCCAATGGGCACAACGTCAGGGACGTACACAATCCCACACAAAGAGGAACGAAGAAGCCGCTGAATCTCTTCTTTGTCAACCTCGAGCCTGCCAAAAATAATAAAGAAGCCATCCAAATTAAACGGCCAATTAAGTTTAACGACGTGCCTCAATGCTATCGTTGCCAGGCGTTCGGCCACACACAGCGTTACTGCCAACTGGAACACCAACTGGCGTTAAGTGCGGAGACCGCCACCCCACCGCTGAGTGCACCAAGGTCTCTAGCGAACCAGCCATCTGCCTCCACTGCAATGGGCCTCATACAGCCTCTTACAAAGGCTGTCCATTTTATAAAAAGTCCAAGGCGCGTTCGCCCCAAAGCCGACAATATCACGAGGACAACAGCCTCACTTCAGCAAGGTCAACCCCAACTTGAGCTACGCCAGCGCTGCCAAAAGTGGAGTACCACAGTTTGACAATCCCGATCCTTGTCCTACAGACAACCCGATGGACGCCTTAATGGCCAGGATGGAGTCAATGTTCGAGCGAATGATTGTGAAAGTCATGAGCCAAATGACCAAAATGATGGCCACCATCTGCAGCTCCCTATGCAAGCGGGACTAGACATCACAGTTTGGAACGCCAACGGTCTGGTTAATTCCAGGCCAGAAGTCGAACTTTACTGTAAGACAAATCAAGCCGACGTTCTCCTAATTTCGGAAACCCACTTCACCACCCGATCATATTTGAAAATCCGAGGATATGACATCATTGCCGCCAACCACCCCAACGGCAGAGGTCGTGGAGGCGCGGCCATTCTGATCCGAAGCAGCATCAAATATGAGGCCCTTCCTGCCATCAGAGTGGACTCAATGCGCCCAAATTCAAGTCACCACCACCAACGGAGATATCACCATTGCTGCTGCCTACTGCCCGCCAAGACACAGAGTTAGTGTCGAGGATTTTGGCTTGCTTCTCGATTGTCTTGGTCCCAAATTCATTATTGGCGGGGACTTTAACGCAAAACACCCCTGGTGGGGCTCTAGGATCAGGAACCCGAAAGGCAATGCATTGTACAGGCAAGTCCAATCCATAAGTCTGAGCTGTCACGGAACAGGTGCACCCACTTACTGGCCTACGGATCCACATAAGATCCCAGATGTGCTGGACTTCGTCATCTCAGGAGGATTGGATTCTGCTGGAATCCAAACCAGAGAAGTGGTCGATCTTATTTTGGACCACAGCGCCCTTGCCATATCACTCTACAGCCCTGCCATACTCCGGTCAGCCCGTAAAAGGCTTATTTATAAAGCTACAGATTTTGGCAAGTACCAACTTCACCTAAACACCGTCACCGACTTCAGCCTGCCTCTTGACTCTCCTTTTGACATCGAAACTGCCGTGGAAACGATGACCGCTCACATCCAACAAACAGCCTCAGTAGCTGCTCCAAGACCCTCCAATCGACCAAGAGCTACCGACAGAGATATTCACTTCTGGAGCCCGGAAGTCGAAGAGCTCAAGCTCGAAAAACGGCGACTCCGGAGAGTATGGATGCTTTCAAGGAATCCCAGAGACAAAACCGCCCTTAACAGAGCGTCCAATATCCTGTCGGATACGCTAGCGAGGCTAAGGAAGAAGGCTTTTGATGGATTTGTTGAGCAACTCGAGCCAGGTGACCCCCAGCACAACCTATGGCGGGTCACGAAAAGCCCCTCAGACGGCCCCTGAAAAGGATCCCACCCGTGAAAAAAGCTGACGGCATCTGGTGCAGATCCGAGACTGACAGGGCCAACGCTTTCGCCGAACACCTGGAAGAGGTCTTTACGCCCCACAGTCGTTGCTCAACTGAGGACGCAGCGGAAACCGCCCGGCTACTAGCTGAGCCTCTCCGGGATGCCGCCCGATTCGTCCAGTCACAACTGAAGAAACAGCCGAGCTCATCTCCATCATGAGCAACACCAAGGCCCCGGGCGATGATGGTATCAATGCGATTGCATTAAAGCTACTTCCACCTCCAAGCATCCTACTCATCACCAGGATCTACAACAGATGCATGGAAATAGGGTACTTTCCGTCTTCATGGAAACGTGCCCAAGTAGCCATGATACCTAAGCCTGGTAAACCTGAAGCCAATCTTGCCTCATACCGTCCAATAAGCCTACTTCCAATGCTCTCCAAAATACTCGAAGAGTATTTTTGAGCAGAGCATTGCCTGTACTGGACGAGGCTGGACTGATCCCTGATCACCAGTTTAACTTCAGGAGGCGACATGGAACTCCTGAGCAGTGTCATAGGGTCGTGCAGTACATTCTGGACGCCTTTGAAACCAGATAGTACTGCATGGCCGTCATGCTGGACGTCAAGCAAGCCTTCGACCGGGTCTGGCATCCCGGACTCCTCTGCAAACTTAAGACAGCCCTGCCGCGCCCATACTTCATATTCTTGAAGTCATTTCTAGAAGATCGGAAATTTGCGGTTAGATGCGGCGAGGCCATCTCAGAGTACAGAGTGGTTCACGCAGGAGTGCCCCAAGGAAGTGTTCTTGGCAGCCGAAGTAATGCAATTGCAGCTGGACCTACTCTGCGACTGGCAAAAGAGATGGAATATTGAAGTTAATAATGAAAAGCACACCGCCTCCACATTTTCTCTCTGCCAAGGCAACTGTCCTCCAGTGTACCTCAACGGCTCCCCAATCCCGCAGGAAGATAATCCCAAGTACCTGGGGTTCACCCTTGACAGGAGGCTCACGTGGAGGCCCCATATTATAAAGAAAAGAAAACAGGCAGACGAGAGACTTCGATCCTTCCTCTGGCTTCTGGGTAGAAGATCTAAGCTGCAAACCTCCTCGAAACTCCTCATATATAAGGCCGTAATACGCCCAATCTGGACGTACGGAATACAGCTCTGGGGCACCGCAAGCAAGACGAATGTCCGAAGAATTCAAACATTTGAAAATATAGCCATTCGAATCGCCAATGTGGCCCATGTCTATCATGACAACCGCACCATCCATGAGGTTCTCAATTTTCCTTGGGTCAAGGACGAGATCCAGAGAAGCATCGCACGATACACGCAGAAGCTACATGACCACCCGAACCTGTTGGCCAACTCCCTGCTGGACAACAGCGACCGGCCCAGAAGACTGAAAAGGACGCACCCGCTGGACCTCCCCAGGATATCATAACAATAATCAGCCTCCATAAATTAAGCTAAATTTCTGCCCTAATTAAACTATAATCTAGTTCTCCAATTAATATGTAAATTATCAATAAGTGAAGTTAATGTCATAACATTTAATGGTTGTCCCTAAGGACAGTTTTAAATAAACGTGACCCTGCTATCAAAAAAAAAAAAAAAACTTCTCCACAGACCCGGACGACATTAAGGAGGGCTTCAGCTCCAATGGGCACAGCGTCAGGGACGTACACAATCCCACACAAAGAGGAACGAAGAAGCCGCTGAATCTCTTCTTTGTCAACCTCGAGCCTGTCAAAAATAATAAAGAAGCCTTCCAAATTAAACGGCTATGCAGCACCGTTGTCACAGTCGAGCCGCCAATTAAGTTTAACGACGTGCCTCAATGCTATCGTTGCCAGGCGTTCGGCCACACACAGCGTTACTGCCAACTGGAACACCGATGCGTTAAGTGCGGAGACCGCCACCCCACCGCTGAGTGCACCAAGGCCTCTAGCGAACCAGCCCTCTACCTCCACTGCAATGGGCCTCATACAGCCTCTTACAAACGCTGTCCATTTTATAAAAAGGCCAAAGGCGCGTTCGCCCCAAAGCCGACAGTATCACGAGGCCAGCAGCCTCACTTCAGGAAGGTCAACCCCAACTTGAGCTACGCCAGCGCTGCCAAAAGTGGAGTACCACAGTTTGACAATCCCGATCCTTGTCCTACAGACAACCCGATGGACGCCTTAATGGCCAGGATGGAGTCAATGTTCGAGCGAATGATTGTGAAAGTCATGAGCCAAATGACCAAAATGATGGCCACCATCTGCAGCTCCCTATGCAAGCGGGACTAGACATCACAGTTTGGAACGCCAACGGTCTGGTTAATTCCAGGCCATAAGTCGAACTTTACTGTAAGACAAATCAAGCCGACGTTCTCCTAATTTCGGAAACCCACTTCACCACCCGATCATATTTGAAAATCCGAGGATATGACATCATTGCCGCCAACCACCCCAACGGCAGAGGTCGTGGAGGCGCGGCCATTCTGATCCGCAGCATCAAATATGAGGCCCTTCCTGCCATCAGAGAAGAGTGGATTCAATGCGCCCAAATTCAAGTCACCACCACCAACGGAGATATCACCATTGTTGCTGCATACTGCCCACCAAGACACAGAGTTAGTGTCGAGGATTTTGGCTTGCTTCTCGATTGTCTTGGTCCCAAATTCATTATTGGCGGGGACTTAACGCAAAACACCCCTGGTGGGGCTCTAGTATCAGGAACCCGAAAGGCAATGCATTGTACAGGCAAGTCCAATCCATAAGTCTGAGCTGTCACGGAACAGGTGCACCCACTTACTGGCCTACGGATCCACATAAGATCCCAGATGTGCTGGACTTAATAAAGCTACAGATTTTGGCAAGTACCAACTTCACTTAAACACCGTCACCGACCCCAGCCTGCCTCTTGGCTCTCCTTTTGACATCGAAACTGCCGTGGAAACGATGACCGCTCACATCCAACAAGCAGCCTCAGTAGCTGCTCCAAGACCCTCCAATCGACCAAGAGCTACCGACAGAGATATTTACTTCTGGAGCCCGGAAGTCGAAGAGCTCAAGCTCCAAAAACTGCGACTCCGGAGAGTATGGATGCTTTCAAGGAATCCCAGAGACAAAACCGCCCTTAACAGAGCGTCCAATATCCTGTCGGATACGCTAGCGAGGCTAAGGAAGGATGCTTTTGATGGATTTGTTGAGCAACTCGAGCCAGGTGACCCCCAGCACAACCTATGGCGGGTCACGAAAAGCATCAGACGGCCCCTGAAAAGGATCCCACCCGTGAAAAGAGCTGACGGCATCTGGTGCAGATCCGAGACTGACAGGGCCAACGCTTTCGCCGAACACCTGGAAGAGGTCTTTACGGCCCACAGTCGTTGCTCAACTGAGGACGCAGCGGAAACCGCCCGGCTACTAGCTGAGCCTCTCCGGGATGCCGACCCGATTCGTCCAGTCACAACTGAAGAAACAGCCGAGCTCATCTCCATCATGAGCAACACCAAGGCCCCGGGCGATGATGGTATCAATGCGATTGCATTAAAGCTACTTCCACCTCCAAGCATCCTACTCATCACCAGGATCTACAACAGATGCATGGAAATAGGGTACTTTCCGTCTTCATGGAAACGTGCCCAAGTAGCCATGATACCTAAGCCTGGTAAACCTGAAGCCAATCTTGCCTCATACCGTCCAATAAGCCTACTTCCAATGCACTCCAAAATACTCGAAAGAGTATTTTTGAGCAGAGCATTGCCTGTACTGGATGAGGCTGGACTGATCCCTGATCACCAGTTTGGCTTC
Organism: Drosophila pandora; assembly: GCA_021223865.1. Classification (NCBI taxonomy): domain Eukaryota; kingdom Metazoa; phylum Arthropoda; class Insecta; order Diptera; family Drosophilidae; genus Drosophila; species Drosophila pandora. Next base: position 3,642 of record JAJJHT010002847.1, on the reverse strand, counting down.
AGGAGGCGACATGGGGTGCCATAGTGTCATAGGGTCGTGCAGTACATTCTGGACGCCTTTGAAACCAGAAAGTACTGCATGGCCGTCATGCTGGACGTCAATCAAGCCTTCGACCGGGTCTGGCATCCCTGACTCCTCTGCAAACTTAAGACAGCCCTGCCCCGCCCATACTTCATATTCTTGAAGTCATTTCTAGAAGATCGGAAATTTGCGGTTAGATGCGGCGAGGCCATCTCAGAGTACAGAGTGGTTCACGCAGGAGTGCCCCAAGGAAGTGTTCTTGGTCCAATGCTCTATAATTTTTACACGGCTGACCTCCCCGTTCTACATAGGCCTAACATACTTGCAGCAACATATGCGGACGACACCGCCTTCCTTACCACCGCCGACAGCGCCTTGGGAGCAGCCGAAGTAATGCAATTGCAGCTGGACCTACTCTGCGACTGGCAAAAGAGATGGAATATTGAAGTTAATAATGAGAAGTCCACTGCCACCACATTTTCTCTCTGCCAAGGCAACTGTCCTCCAGTGTACCTCAACGGCTCCCCAATCCGGCAGGAAGATAATCCCAACTACCTGGGGTTCACCCTTGACAGGAGGCTCACGTGGAGGCCCCATATTATAAAGAAAAGAAAACAGGCGGAAGAGAGACTTCGATCCTTCCTCTGGCTTCTGGGTAGAAGATCTAAGCTGCGAACCTCCTCGAAACTCCTCATATATAAGGCCGTAATACGCCCAATCTGGACGTACGCAATATAGCTCTGGGGCACCGCAAGCAAGACGAATGTCCGAAGAATTCGGACATTCGCACAGAAAGATTGTTACAAATTTTTAAATTTGCGTATTTTACGGATTTTGCGGTGTCTACGGAACCGTAAAATTTGCAAATCTGCAAAATACGTAAACTTGACAAAATCTGCAAAACCTGAACGAAATCATAAAATTTACCAAATCCGTAAAATCCACAAAATCCGTAAAACACACACAACTCCTATAAAACAAGTAAACCAAGTATAATCTTCAAAATCCCTAAAATTTACAGATCGGCAAAAATTGGTTAAATTCACAAAATCCGTAAAATTTGCAAATCTGCAAAATTCGTAAAACTGACACAATCAGCAAAATCATTTACAAAACTTACAAAATCCACAAAATCTGAAAAAATTTGTAAAATTTACAAAATCTGTAAAATCCACCAAATCGGTAAAACACGCGATCCTTTAAACGTCCAAATCCTATAAAACACGGAAACCACGTAGAATCTGCAAAATCCGCAGATCGGCAAAAATTGGTTTAATTCGAAAAATCCGTAAAATCCACAAATTCCGTAAAAATTCGGAATTCTGCAAAATTTTGTAAAACTGACAAAATAAGCAAAATCTGAAAAAATCGTAAAATTTACAAAACCCGTAAAATCCACAAAATCCGTAAAATTCACAAATCTGAAAAATTTGTAAAACTGACAAAATCAGCAAAATCATTTACAAAACTTACAAAATCTGAAAAAAATCGTAAATATTACACAACCCGTGAAATCCACCAAATCCGTAAAACACGCGATTCCTTAAAACGCACAAATCATATATTTATGTGCGTTGGAATAAATATAAATATGGGATTTATGGGTGTTACGGATTTGCCTGTTTGACGGATTTTGTGGATTTTTACAAATTTTTAGATTTGCGTATTTTACGGATTTTGCGGTGTCTACGGAACCGTAAAATTTGCAAATCTGCAAAATACGTAAACTTGACAAAATCTGCAAAACCTGAACGAAATCATAAAATTTACCAAATCCGTAAAATCCACAAAATCCGTAAAACACACACAACTCCTATAAAACAAGTAAACCAAGTATAATCTTCAAAATCCCTAAAATTTACAGATCGGCAAAAATTGGTTAAATTCACAAAATCCGTAAAATTCGCAAATCTGCAAAATTCGTAAAACTGACAAAATCAGCAAAATCATTTACAAAACTTACAAAATCCGCAAAATCTGAAAAAAATTGTAAAATTTACAAAATCTGCAAAATCCACCAAATCGGTAAAACACGCGATCCCTTAAAACGCACAAATCATATATTTATGTGCGTTAAGATATTTATCCTAATATATTTATAAATATGGGATTTATGAGTGTTACGGATTTGCTTGTTTGACGGATTTTGTGGACTATTATAAATTTTTAGATTTTCGGATTTTGCGGTGTCTACGGAACCGTAAAATTCACAAATCTGCAACATTCGCAAACTTGACAAAATCGGTAAAATCTGAACAAAATCGTAAATTTTACCAAATCCGTAAAATCCAGCAAACCCGTACAACACGCAATCCTTTAAACGTCCAAATCCTATAAAACACAGAAACCACGTAGAATCTGCAAAATCCGCAGATCGGCAAAAATTGGTTTAATTCGAAAAATCCGTAAAATCCACAAATTCCGTAAAAATTCGGAAATCTGCAAAATTTGTAAAACTGACAAAATCTGCAAAGTCTGAAAAAAATCGTAAAATTTACAAAACCCGTGAAATCCACCAAATCCGTAAAACACGCGATCCCTTAAAACGCCCAAATTATATATTTATGTGCGTTGGAATAAATATAAATATAGGATTTATGAGTGTTATTTGCCTGTTTGCGGTGTCTACGGAACCGTAAATTCGCAAATCTACAAAATTCGTAAACAAAATCTGCAAAATCTGAACGAAATCGTAAAATTTACCAAATCCGTAAACTTTACCAAATCCGTACAACACGCGATCCTTTAAACGCCCAAATCCTATAAAACACGGAAATCACGTAGAATCTGCAAAATCCGCAGATCGGCAAAAATTGGTTAAATTCGAAAAAATCCGAAAAAACCACAAATTCCGTAAAAATTCGCAAATCTGCATAATTCGTAAAACTGACAAAATAAGCAAAATCTGAAAAAATCGTAAAATTTACAAAACCCGTGAAATCCACCAAATCCGTAAAACACGCGATTCCTTAAAACGCACACATCCTATATTTATGTGCGTTGGGATAAAAATAAATATGGGAATTATGAGTGTTACGGATTTGCTTGTTTGACGGATTTTGTGGATTTTTACAAATTTTTAGATTTGCGGATTTTACGGATTTTGCGGTGTCTACAGAACCGTATAATTCGCAAATCTGCAAAAATCGTAAACTTGACAAAATCTGAAAAAAATCGTAAAATTTACTTTTTGTAAATTTTGTGGAATTTGTAAATTACTAAAAAACTACAGATTGTACGTGGTGTCCGTGTTTTATAGGATTTGGGCGTTTAAAAGATCGCGTGTTGTACGGATTTGGTGGATTTTACTACGCGTAGAAAAACTACAGAAAAAAACTTTACGAATCTTTTTTTTCACAAAATCCGAAAAATCCGCAAATCTAAAAAAATAGTAAAATTCACAAAATCCGTAAAATTCGCAAAATCTAAAAAAAAATGGTAAAATTCACAAAATCCGAAAAATTTACAAATCTGAAAAAAATGGCAAAATTCACAAAATCCGCAAAATTTCAAATCTAAAAAACAAGTAAAATTTACAAAATCCGTAATATTTGCAAATCTGAAAAAATCGTAAAATTCACAAAATCCGCAAAATTTGAAAATCTGAAAAAAAACGTAAAT
>JAJJHT010002777.1:0-11119 GCA_021223865.1 Drosophila pandora | reverse complement strand
TTCCTTTACATTCTTTAAATAAAAGTACCTGTTTTTACTGCCTAAAATATTCTTTGACCTTACAGCAAAATAATTTAATGACTTATTCCAGAATTTTATTAGTTCAACGACACGTTCTACACCTCCATAGTCAAGACTCCAAATTATAGAGTCTAGATTTTAGAATCTAGACCTGCCCATAACCGGTAGTTGGACTTTATAGTCCACAACCAAAATAGTTCATTTATGCTGCTACCAAATTAATTTACTTAATTAACTTAATCTTCTCACCATTTGTAAAAACATATCAGATAAAAAGCCGGAAGAAATTATCATATTATCGACACGAGCAAGATTTCATCCTAATGGCTGAATTAATTAGGTATCTGTATTAGTTTAATTTGTGGCACTATTTTAACTAGAATTAGTTTGAAATAAATCAAATGAGGTGCTAATAGTGCAAATCAGACGTAGGTCATGGCAATCGGAAAACTCAAAAATGGAAAACCGAAACATTCCCATCAAATCATGCGGAAATACACACGAACCGCATAAGTACAATGCCCGTCTGCTCTACACCTCAAGCTCAAGGAGACCTATATCGTTCCGGACCCGATTTCATTTATATATATATATACATACGAGAATCCCCCGAACAATGTACAAACAAAAAAAAAACGAGAGTGCGACTAATTTGGTTGCGGTAATTGACCTTGCAATTTTAAATAGTTCACAATTCCCAATCGAATTGTTTCGGGTTGACGTAATGCCGATCGGGACAAGTGGGTGGGAATTAGAAACTACATACTTTTAATGTATTTGAACCATATGAACTCACCTGAGCTTCGACCAGCAGTTGTACCACAGTCAGGAATTCCAAAATCAAGCAAACCACTTTCATGCTCAATTGCTTACGGTACGCTCGTTCAAAATCCGTTCAAAACAATTCAAAAACACGGCGGCCACCGTAGCGAATCCGTGAATCCAAAGACCCTGACCAATGCACTGTGAATAGACAAAAAGTTGTTTGCTTGAGAGGAGTGATTTTAACATTTTAATCCAACACTAAAGTCATATTAAGTGTGTGCTAAAAATCTTAGAAATTTGGCCATTAAATGGAAGGAAAATTTATGACTAGAAAACTATGTATTCTAAAAAGCAAGCGACATTTTATTGCACACTTTGGGAGGCCGCAGTTTATGGCTTTTTAATGTCTAAATCATAGGCACGAAGAATTATTTTTAAAAATATTCTAAACAATGTATTTGGTAAACTATCAGAAGGATAATAAAAGATACTTCTTCATGAGATATTTTAGAAGATTTTAAGAGAAATTGATCTTTATATCCTGAACTATATGTTCATATGTATCCTTAGTTATTTACCTGACATTAAAACATGACATTCGAAACCTTTCTGCTCATAATTACGCAATATTTTCCAACAACAATAAAACAACCTCTTTATTTTCTGGGTTAGCCTAATTAAATTATATAATTCGCCCACCAACCGGCGTACTTGAACCTGTACTTGTTTTAAACGAGCCCCTCGTCTGTCGTTCATTTAGGTGCCTAATTTTGCCTGACTAAGCGGCTCATTTGCGTCAAAGTAAAATCATCAAAAAACCGAAAGAAACAAAAAAAATTACAAAGAGTGCCCCCCACGCACTGCACAATTAAACCATGCCAATGCCGATGGTTAATTTGTATCTGTATCTGTAAGATATTCCGGACTCCCTATCGCAGCGGCCGCCTTTGCCTTTTGCCAACTACAAAGCAAATATTTGAACTTGTCTGAGACCTTAGCCCAATGCGATCAAAAGCGCAAAAACAAAAATAAATCTTAAAAAAAAAAAACAAGTGAAAATTAATTAGCAACATACCCGTTCATAATTGTAATTACAAACAGCAGAGATTTAAAATTGAAAACATAAAAAGATAAACTGTATATTTTTTGTTGTTTTTTTGTGATGCCTAAAGTGCTTTTGATGATGCCCCAAGTATGCTGCCACATAAGTGAGTAGTAGAATTTAAAGAAAGATATAGTACTATGTACAGGCCCCGAACTCAAGCTGCAATGAGGAATTTTAAGTAGAGCCAGAACACAAGTACACGTACTTTGAACTTACGTCAACGCTTGGGATCTTGGCCACATCCAGATACACTCTCAGGCGATCATATAAGGTCAGATGCGCTGGAACCAGCTGCCAGTTAAAGACTGCCAGCACGAACTGCACTGCGCAATCCCACATTCGCAATTCTGGTTATTCCAAATGACCAAATTTGATGCCACCACCATCCTGACCAGGTTTTCGTTAACCATTAAATTGGCCATTTATATGCCGCGCTAAATTTCAATAAATGCTCCCTCCAATGGATGCAACAATAAAGGCGTAACAATAACAAAACCCAATTCCCCCAGACATCGATCAGTCTGATTTATTTACAGTGTGAGTTCAACGAGTTAAACAAACATGCGGATATATTCAATTTTTATAAGCATCCATCCGATCCGATCCGACTATACGAGTGACGACTGAGTATATTGGGTAACCCGTGGTGCGTGAAGAATGTTTTTCGCCGGTTTCGGTTTTGATGGAAATAAAATTCCACAGACAACAAACAAACCACTAGAACCACTAGAAACTATTTTAACACACCTGACGGCACATGATTTATATGCATTAGGGCGGACATTTCTTCACCAAATCTTTGTGACATCATCTGTTAGTAAACAAAAAATGATTTATACAATAATTTCCCAGAATTATGTTTGAAGAGAGCTATATTCCTGTTAAGATAACCCAATTTTAAGATCTAGGAGAGCATCATATGACAACAAAGTGCACTGAGGTATCTAGTATATGGTTCTGATTAAAGTTTTAGTTTCAATTGACTTCTTCTAGACTTTTGAAAAAGAGATTTTGAGCTTCAAAAGTCGGATATAGAACAGTAGTTCTTTATTTCTTTATAAAAATAATATCAATCCATCTGTTTTTATTTGAAATATAATGAAATCTTTTGAATTGATTAATTTTGTAATAAATAAACATTTTTTAACGATTATTTATTCCTGAAATTTGATATGATTCGTCACCTAATTGATCTACCCCGCCATATAAACACTAGAATTAATTGATTTTTTTGACAAATTTCCTGTTTAAAATTTTTTCTGATGATGGAGCTAAACGATGGGGTTTTGAGAAACCACCGAAATGTCCACCCCAGTGCTCAAACCAAATATTTATGTACATTTGTGTGTACTTCGGGCGACGCTGCCTTCTTAATTTAGAACGCGATGCGTCCGCATAGCAAACAGAGCAGCAACAACCTCCGGCTTTGCTTTTTTTTTTATTTTCTTATATCTCTACTCCCCTCTCCCTGGTTTGGGTAAACAAAAGCAAAGTCGTTGCCCCGCCCACCGCCTACACGGGGTATATATCGCCAGCTTCACCTTGACAAAGTACGATTAAAAATCAACTATGACGGGGTCGAGAGTCGCCGTCATAACATAAGTACTCGTATCGCGAAATACTATAACAAACTACATCCCAGATGGCGGGATATCGGGTGAGTAAATTTTATAAAATTCCTAAAGGTGAGTAGGGTACTCATAAATGTGTGTTTACTAGTTCCGCACATAATGTGCCGATCGCCCACTGACACCACCCCACCCACCACAAACCGCCACCCACTGCCCACGCGGACTCGGCATGGGGTCGATCGTATTTTTTATTTCACGTTTTTTTTTGGGCCTAAATTGCCGCTGCTTAGAGTCTGCGATTTTTTATGAATGAAAATGTACAAATTTGGTTTTGGGCAGTAGATGATAAAAAAAAAACTAATGTTTCTTACACAGAAAAAATAAGGAATTCCAACCTATTTAAGAGATATTTTTAAGAGGTTCATAGAACCTTAAAAACTTAAAAAAATATATAAAAGAAGATATAGGAAACATCACATCAAATCACTATTAAAACGGTAAGCTTTTAGATAGATATTAGATACTTGATTTAATTTTTCCTATTTTCAGAACATTTAGTTTCAAAAATCTATAAAAAAAACTCAATATTTCAAAACCCTTTTTTCAATAAAAGATAACCAACCAATAAACGATAACAGCTAACAGCTTTTATAAGATAATATTTAGATTTATGATTGATCTATTTACGATTAACCTCATTACCCTTTTTATGGAAATAAACAGAATATAAATTTTCCTAATAAACCTACTTTGTTTATTATTTTTTCAGTGCATCTGTTGACTGATTTATTTTTTTAGCTTTTTAGCTGGCCGGGCCGAGCCGAGCCGGGTAGCCACAATGTCTGCTGTGGCCAATCAACTGTCGTTCTCTGTGTGTGTTTTTGTGTGTTGCATGTCCCCAGGCCCGTTTAACCAAATGCAATTTTAATGACGTTACCAGCTACTACCAAAAAAAACCGAAATAAAATTTAAAAAACGAAATCAATGCCTTTGGCTTTTGTTTTTGTCTGCCGACTACTAGGTGGGCAGTTCGTGGGCAGTATTTTGGGCAATTTGGGCATTTGGGCATTATCTACGGATTCGGGCTAACTTAATTTATTAGTCAGACGCTAGTCTCTGTGATCCGTCTTTTGTAATCCGTCTACGCATTAAATTCGTTCTGCGACAGCATCGACCACATGGGTATTAGCGGAAGTATTGGAAATAATTCATGAATGCGAAACAATTCACGCATGCTCCCAATAATAAAGTCGCACGCAGATGCATCTCCACATCGCGATGGCATCGCCAAAGGCACCGACGAGCCGCCTCCTCCGGACCCTCCCACAGCATCCCTAGCAACTCATCTCTCTGTATCCGATCATCAGTGCATCTACAAAACAGATCTCTGCCGAGGAACCTTATTTTCCGCATATGAATTAAATTATTTTTAAACACTTATGCACATACAGTTTAGGTTAAATATATAGCTTTGATGGATCTTAAATTTGTTTTTTATCTTTAAAAAATTGTAACTAAAACTACCTTTATTTCTCAACTTAATGATTGAGGAAACTTTAAACTTAGAAAGAAACTTTGATCTTTGCATATTTCAAATAAAAAATAAATATAGAAATATATATAGTTAAATATCAAAGGATATAGCTTCTTGAAGTAAAGAACTTCTCATTCTTAAAGACATCTTAAATATTACTTTCAAAAGAAAATAAAAACCACAAATTGATTTTGAAAATATACGAATATTTTTCAAACAAAAACTAATCCAAATCATAGAAATAATTCAAAATGATACTGAAAAACAGTTTTTTAAAATAATCAATAATTTAAGTTTAAAAAAAATTTTCTTTAAATCAGTTTTTAAAAAAGTAAGCTTCAGAAAGTTCTTAAAACTTTTCTGGTTCAAAAATTTGTAAAACCAAAACAAAAATAAAAAATTGAAAACCATTTGGAAAATCCTACAACTTTGACTGCATCTGTAAGATGGCATATGTAAACTCAGATTGTTTTCATGAATGAAACATTTTTTTATTCCATTTATCACTCGGCACCACCTCTCTCCTTCAGCTGCACTTCGATTAGCTCCGAGGAGGAGAACTTGGCCATAAAATCTGACGCACTTTGCATATGAACACGGATAACAGGCACATTTGTTTAGTTTGAATGGCATTACATTTTTTATGAATTCGCCACCGTTTTGAATAACTTTGCACAAAGTTTACCTGGGTCACAGCACTGGTACTTGTCTCATTCGAGGCTTTCGGCCGAAAAAAACCGAAAAATTGTTTCAAAAGCAGTTTCGCGCATACATATTGGAGCAATTTTTATTTTTACATTGGAGAACCAGACGCACAGAAGCATAAACCAGCGACGACAACAACACGTACATTTATATTTCCCATCCGTCGGATGTCGCCCTCGCCAAGCCAAACTCCACTGCTCCAATGCGATCCAACCGCCGCGAAAAACAACCTATCCGGTACGTTACGTTCCGATCCGATCCGATCCGACCCGTTACGATCTTGTTGTTCCGTATACCGATCCGATCCAGTCGACGTCTTCTCGAGAAGTGAGCGCCAAGCGCTCCGGCGGCGAGCTGAAAAACGTCGCCGCTTGCCGTTTGACTTTTTCCACACATATGTTGGCCGTGCACAGTGGTCTGGAACTGGGTGAAAAGTGTACGAATTTTGGGTGCGAAAATCCCCGTTATAAAGGCACTATTGTTGGCAGTAATTCTGAGAACTCGGAAGAGGTCAAGATATTCTACCTACACCTTGAAAAATGTGGTAGTACAATTTTAATATTTTCCTCAAGATATTTTGAACATTTTGTATCTAGACTTTAAATTAAAGAAACACAATTTAATGAATATTTGAGGTAGGAAAAAGTATCTGAACTTTTTGAAAAATAGATTATATTTTTGAAAAACTTCTTGTAATTGCAAAGGATTCTATTTATTAAATCTATAACACATTGGTTTTTATAATCCCACCCACAAATAGATACTTTTCCTAAGATCTTGCAATTTGAAAAATATTTTTTGAAAAATTTCTCGTTTTTTCAAACTGTAATTCTGTATTTGCCGGCTACTCCGATTACAGACCTAAGCAGTGGGCAGTAAAATCAATTGTTACACGCCGTCGACGCTGAAATGAGCCAAACTTTCCCAAAGAAGCATTTTACAATCGGCAATTAAATTTAATATTTTTTAACGATCGAAAAGAAAATACTTGTACACACATTTAGTAGCATGTGTGCTTTTGCACAAACGCACAAAGGAATTTTGATTTAAATTGGCTAAAATAGGTGCTATTTACATTGGCTGGGAGGCAAGGGAGTCTAATGGTAGCAATGCCAGGCGGCTACTCGCTGGCCTGGCGGGGATTCCCTGATGAGACTCATCTGCTCGGAGCCCGTATCGCCCGCCTGATCGCCGCCGATTAGAACCGTGCCCAGAACCAGCTTCTTGCCCATCTTTTTGGTGGCCAAAGTAATCCGGACGGTGATGTCCTGGAGCTGCTCGAGCCTCTGGAGCGGAATGTCAATGGTGCCCTCGCCGGATCCATCGTCCCACTTGGTGGAGAGCGATGGGAAGAAAACGGACGACTTCCAGGCATCTATGTAAATTCCATGCTCGAAGGCCGTGGTCTTCACATAGACCCCCGAGCTGGCTGTGGCCTCCAGTTCGTCCTTCACCTTGTTGGAACAGCGCATCCGTGTGGTAGTCACCCGGAGCAAGTATCGCCCGGAATCCGAGTTGGCGGCATTGCTGATGCCCATCTTCCGCTTCATCTCCGCCGTCATTCGCTGCCAGTTGTTGGTGGAGGCTGTCGGTTGAAAGGGATTCGGAGCTGGGGAAGGAGGAGGAGTTGCCGGTGGCATCATGGGGTCAACAGGTGCCACACACTCCTGGAGATCGCGCACCTCGAGGGCCAGCTCCACCACGCCCTTGGCGGAGTTAACCAGCTAAAAGATATAAGAATAAAATTTGGTTTTTAAAAGTGGTATGAATGTCTATTGCAATATTTTTTTCTTTAATCGCCCAATGATATACACACTTTATCGACAAGGGCTCGGTATGCTCCTCATTTTGGCTCAAATACCTACAATTTCCTAAGTAATGTCAACAAATTGGAATCGCATCGACTCGATAAGATAACTAATGAATTGACCCATTCTGAAAATTAGCTCAAACATATAAACTGTTCAAATAGTCGTGCCGTGAGTCCCTTTTATTGACAAACCCCCGGAAGGTAAGTGCTTGGCCAGTTGACACTACTTCCACAGTTAGTTTTCAAAACGTATCATAATATTGCAATTAAAAAATTTTGCTTTCATTTAAATTTTCTGGTTAATTTCTGTTGTTGTTTTTAAAACCGACCCAATGGCAGGAAGCTTTCACTTTGCACAATTAAAGCAAACATCTCCATTACATTTGGAAACACTCAGAGCTCAGAGCCCGGAGCTGGGATCTAAAGAGCCACTGCCATGTCGCAGCAGTGTTTTGTAACACCGCGTTCGGGTGAACTTGTTTAGCAATCCAAGTACATACTGTGGGTCAGGTGCAAATGTTTTTCCTACTCACATTGTTATTGCTGGGCGTTGACTTGGCCACCGTTGTGGTGATATCTTTGATAGGCAGCCACAGCTCTTCCGTCGCATAGCTCCCCGTCCGACTGTTGCGCTGGAAGAGCTTCGGTTCCAGATAGCAGGTGACGGAACCTAGTAAGGGAAAGGGTTCACAAGTTATATCTAAAAGATACAAACCAAACCGATAGATATTACCAATATTTCTACGCGATTCACTTATCGTTAGTGGTGGCATGGCGTCCCTCGCACTCTCAGACTTTTTCTTGCCCTTATCCTGGCCATTCTGCTTGCCACCAGCCCCGCCTCCGTTCTCCGATTTGGCATCGTTGGGTGCCCCCGCAGTGGGATCCACAAAACGCTGAACAAAGCTGGTACTCTTGTCCTTCAGCGAGCGGTATGTCTTGTTAAAACGATTGAAGTTCTGGTAAAGAAGCATTTTACCAAGGGTTAGGGATATTCATTTAACCAACTTACTGAGGCTGGGAGTTCCAGGAGAGCATAGACCGTGAAGACCACAAACTGTCCGGTGAAGAGATTTTCCGGCTCCGGATCGGAACTGGTCATTTGTGAGCCATTTGTGCCACCCCGCCGGGAGACATGCTTCATCGAGGATCTAATCAAATGCAATTTTAGATAAACTGGAGTACAGGGTATCGTGTAGAACATACTTGATATCTGGTACCAGGGGGAACTTGAAGTTTTCATTGAACTTTGGCCACGTGTTGGTCTGAATACTGCTGTCCAGGCGCTTCGTTCCGGGAAATAGCTTCACCTGATATGATGTGGTGGGGGGAAAGATCACAGGCATAATGAAATAATAAATAAATTTTAATATGTTTTCAAGGTGCTTCAGAAAATTACAAGACCTATAAATAAAACTCATAAAGGTGTGAAAATATTTCGCTTAAAAAATCTAATAATTTATTAGTTTTCAAGTAACATGTGGAGCAATATAAATTGTTTTATTTTAGAATAGATACCTTAGTGCTTCAACTTTAAACAAAAACCCATACTAAATATATGTCTGAATATTTATTTTATTTTCTATTTCTCTCATGTTTTAGTTTTTATTTATTGATATAGTCTTGCAAATCAGAGAAAAAAATCCCAATTAGTCAGACTATTTATTAGTAAATCCCATAAAATGCTATTTATTATCATTCTTTTAAGAATATTTCATAAGAAACCCAAAGTAGAAGCAAAACATTTAACGACAAAAATCCCAGAAAAAACTTTGCTTTATTTTGGTTGAGATATTTTCGTATCATGACTAATTAGCACTAAATTACCTTTATCAAATAGCCCTGGACGATCTTGAAGCCGAACAGGGAGGGCAGATGCCGGGCGGCAATGAGATGAACATTGAGCTCGGGCACGCCCGTAGAGCTCTTGCCGCCAATCAAGTCCGGCTCGGATTTCTTGGGGGTCTCGATGGTGATCTGGAAGCCGATCTCCGGCTCCAGAGCCACGGAATGGCGGGAGGCGCCATTTCCCGACGACTGTTGACCGGGCAATAGGGCCCTCAGCTTGTTCATTGTTCGACCACTCCGGTTACAGATCCACTCCGGAATGCAACGCACCTACTTTCCATTCGAAGAGGCGATAAATTGTGTAAATGACTTAACACCCGCCGCCGACTTTTCTTATCTGTGACTCGTACTTCTGGCTGATAAAACTTGCCCCACTCCGGCCCCAGCTCGGCCGCCGGCTCTCTTCACCTGGAAAGTGAGCTCCACAGCAGAGAGCCCCAAAGCTTCCTCACAGCTGTTCACTGGAAGGCACTGGAAAGCTCTCTCACGGGGCTAGCGGTTCGCTAGCAAACGAGAGCGGCAAACTTGTAAGTGTATCTTTGGCTTACAAAATCTTAAGATCATTTGCTAAACAGATTAAGATACACTTCACAACACTTTGCATTTCATAATCCAAAAACTTTAATTAGAACTTCAGCTCAGCTCAACTCAGCTCCGAGCACAGAGCAATGTCATGCCGATGGTCTCGTATTTCGCAACTTGCACTGTTCGTTTGGATGTCAACAAGTGTTTGGGGTCAGTACACAAAGCGGAGCACTTAGCGCGACAATTAACGACTTAAATCGAGAACGAGAATGAGTCTGAAGAATCAGACAGGCGGCCGTTGTTCGCGATCTGGACGCACAACGCGTTCTCCAGCTGTCCCGGCACTCAACTGAAAAGCTAACTTGGAAATTACTTCGTATGCGGCCATAATAATAAGCGTACAATCATAATGCCGACACACAATCGCGCGCACACACCCACAGCTACAGCCAAGATAATAGTACTGACAGGAAAATACATATAGGCTGTAGTAACGAGAAATCTTCTAACTATTCTATAGATTCAATTAGTCACTTATATTAAGGTGTGTACTTAAGATTAAATTAACAAAGATGTCTTTAGAAATGGTACTCTATCCCCCGTTTTTCTGTCTTTTAATCTATCTTTTCTTTTGCATTATGACAAATATATTTTTAATGAATTAAATAAATACAATTTCCTATAAAGCCCTATTGTTTTGCCGCCAATTGTTGTCAAGAGTGTCTATAAGAAACAAACACACTTCAAGCCCAAGAACCTTTGTTCTCTTCTGGCTGTAGACTGTAGAATGCACTGAGATTCTCTTCTCAACGCTGTTGTGTCACCGTTACAAAGAAAAGTAGCTACAAGTATGATGGAAATAACTGCGATCTGTGTCGCTACTCTGCCTCTTACCCAAAGCTCACCGTGGAATTAACAATTTAGCGGCAACACTGTAATTGGGTCTTCTTGGGGGGGATATCCGCTTCCGAACGCCACCTCGCCACGCCAAAACAACACCACCCACTGGGGCACATGGTTCCCACATGTACTTGGAGGCAGGCTTCAAATGCATCTGAAGAGTAGCAGGAGCTATGGAGGGAAATCTATAATACTAAAAATTAAAAAGAAAGATCTATTAAGTATTGAAGATTGAAGAAGATAATACCATTTCAACAAACTTTCCAAACTTTTGAGTTCAAGTAATGAACACTTTTTCTAAAGGCAAAGGGCATAAATAATACTAAAATAGTATT
>JAJJHT010002768.1:0-16753 GCA_021223865.1 Drosophila pandora | reverse complement strand
GAAGACGAATTCACGGTGTATCGGATGGAGCCAATTCCACAAGCAACGAGAGAAGGCCTGGTGACAACCAAGACGGAAACAAGATATCTGTGACATAGATGACCACCAAAAACACCACTTTGCAATCAGTCAAGAACACCTTCAGCAGCGTATCAGCGGGACGAACGGAAATAAGGTATGCGAATTTAAGCAGACGCTCTTTGACCCGGACGCCCATCAACTTCCGTGTACAATGGCAGCACTATCAACACATCGGGTGAAGGAATGTAAAACAGAGCCAAATAAGGTGATCAGTTATTGGGTTCAATTGACAGAAGAGAATGCATAGATCCTTGGGACCACGAAGCCAATAACAATGACATAGGTATGCTCGGCCGAAAAGGATAAAATCATCATCGAAGGCGTAGGCAAACTGATAATCAGGCAAGATTGTGTGATCCAAAGCCCTATAATTACATTATTGGGACGAGCGCAAATCAATTCGTCAGGAACAGTAAAGATGTCAGTTATGTTCACGAGTAGCCATCAATGAAAATGATAAAGACAACAAAGGGCAGTTGGAGTCAACACTGGACCAGCTAGCCCGACTACATGCATGGAATCTAGCTCATCAATACTTTGGGGTAATAATGTTAAGAGTAGCAATCCTCATAGGGAAAGCAAGAAAACCACACACATAGTTTATAAAAAGGATTTATTAAGTTAAGGTAGTATTAAGAGACATCGCGATCAATGGTACCCATCGAGGAGGCACCACTATCAGTAGAAAGGTTGTCGTCACTGTCTCAAGCCGAGCGACGACTAACGGTCGGAACTGCACGATAATCATTTCGCGTCCCGCCATCCTAAGAGAGGCATGGGTACCGTGGCGAGGGAGGAGGCGGCCATAGTACCAGAAGTTGACGTCGGAGCGACGTAACCGGAGGCTGCGACATTGTTCGTCCATAAACTCTAGTATGCTGGATCCGATCGTGGGCAGCCCATTTCGGACGACCACAATCAATACGCATCAGCATGTCGCAATATACAAACCCACTAACCTATTAGCAATAGGCATAAACAATATCCCACTGCGCCAGAAGCAGAAATCAGCAAATTCAGCGGAAGAATGCCCGACTGACCGAAGCAAGCAACACCCAAGCGAAAAACAAGCTGTTCGCAACAAGATAGTTGCGAAATCATAGTGAATCATCTCGTTACTCAGTGTTTGAACTACGGCACTTAAAATCAACCTACTTTGAGTGATCCTGAGTAAAACGGTTCACAAGTAAGGACTCTCTTAAAGCTATCTACTTCGCATGGCTCCAGTGCAAACGGTAGAAGTACCATAAGTAGAACTTTCATCATCGAACCTACTTCGAGTGGCTTCTGTAAACGGACCACAAGTAGAGCTTCATTATCTAACCTACTTCGAGTGTTGTTACCGTGAACCGGGTGTTGCTCCTGTGTAAAACGGACCACAAGTAGAAACCGCGTTATCCAACCTATTTCAAGTGTTGCCACCGTTAAACGGACCAAAAGTAGGACCGGCCGATAAGGAATCAGCCGAAACACCATACCATCTGTACTTGAGGAGACCCAGCCCAGGACTTCAAGTACCACTCTTCAAGTTTTTTGACTACGACTCCGGGACTTACCGTTATTCCCGCGAGTTCAAGTTCGACGTAGTGCCGCATAATGCTGAACGGACGAACAAGCAAGCTAGCACGGCAGCGTCGGATGCGCTAGTAAAGAAAGCCCGCCGATAGAAAGGCGGTGGAGGAGAAACGGAGGAGCAAAGGATTAACGGCAGGAAGCGGAAGTTGCAAGGAGTAACGGGCGCCTCAGGCACTATATAAGGAGGGCCTCTGGAGCAAATCGGGACCGAGTCTTCTAGGGAAGCTGGAAGAGTTGAGTGAAAGACCTCCCGTGGGTAAGTCTGACATTGAAGCGGAAAATTAGGAGCATAGGCTGGAGATTTAAAGCAAGTGCGAAGGATCTGCGATCAGTAGCTTAAGGACCCCCTGTGGGTACGTCCGGCGGCGGTACGCGAATCAGCCAAATAGCGGAAAGCAAGGAGCAAGTGAGAAAGGATCAAGGATCCGCGGCAAAACTGAAGCCCAAGGGTAAAAGGAGTCGGGTTGAGTTATTCCCTGACACAACAGGTATCCTGGTGTCGTAGCGGTAGTGACGGGTCAGCCTGGCGTACGCCTTGCCTGCTCCTGACTGTACAAACCAGGTGTGATCCTGTAAAGCGAGGGATAGTCAGCTCGGGAACTCAAGCCCACAAGTGAAACCACGCAGGCACACCCAGGGAAAGTCAAGAGAATCCTGATCCAGGCGCTGGGGCGTATGCACAGCGTATAATCTGGAGTTAAAAGAGACGCGACGCCAAAACCTCTGGTCTACCATAGATCCTGCGGAGCGTAGGCACGCAGGTGTTTGAAGGCGAGTGGCGAACGCGACTGGGGGCGTGTCCTGTGGGGTAGGTAGGCCCTTCGTGCCCTGATCCGGCCGCGCAGCAGAGAGGTGAGCCAATCGGTCTGTTAACACGGATCAGGTGCCGGCCACGGCGAAAGGTCATTCCCAGTGAGCCAAAGATACCGAAGGTCCGCGGCACCCACAAAGGAGAAGCAGCGACAGAAGGGCAGCAACAGAAGCGGTGACGACGAGGGAGCAACGGCGACGACGAGGGAGCAGCAGCGACGTCGGAAGAGCAGCGACGACGAGGGAGCAGCAACGTCAGAGGAGCAGCGGCATCGAGGGAGCGGCGGTGACGGACGAGCAGCGGCAGAAGAAGAGCAGCGAGGAAGACAACAGCAACAGCACAGGAGCACCAACCAGAGTCCGTGAGTCCAAACGAAGGGAACCGTGAGCAGTTTCGGCGACTGGCACCAGGGCCTCCGCCTCCACAGACAATCCAACCGAGCCGAGTTTTTTGGATTGAGGGCAAACAAGGAGACAGATGAATTTGCCCCACACAAAGCAGCTCGTAAAATAATCCTGCTCCAATTAGCAAATCAACTCGCTGAGGCTGGTGAAAATGGATTACCCCTATATAACGGGGTAATATAAGTTAACACCCGGCTCTATACCCCCCCATTCGCGAGTGGAAAGAATTATAAACAAAAAATAATATAAAAAGGGTTTGTGTTGTGTTATAAAAAAAGAAACGCAATTACGCACTGCGGCTGTTTGTCACTGACATGTTCGTGTGGCAACCTACAGGAAACGCTAAGGAATGCACCCAAAAAAAGCTGCCCAGTGGGTTGTGTGTGCAACCGTACCTGAGTAGGCTTACGAGCTAAAACAGAACAATACGGACCACCGCGCCTGAGTACCAAAGAAATAAAAAGAACACAAAAAAAAACCCAAAACTAAAAATATACAACACACAAAAGAAAAACTAAAAGTATGCAACACAAAAGAAGAATTAAAAGTATGCAACACATAAGAAAAATAAAAAGTATGCAACAGAAAGATTAAAAAGAATATTACAAAATATGCGAAAATATGCAACAAAGCAGCACCCGTAATACACGTTCACTTTACATCTGTTATAATTAAATAATATTGAATTCTGTTATTCCACATATTTAAAAACAATTTTCTTTTTTCTCATCATCAGAAGAATTTAAAGAAGACCAACACGAACACTACAATATTGATACACTTTTCTTGTAAAGGGCGAGTAAAACGCTTTCTCCCTTTCTCCTCAAGTCAAATGAAGATCGAAAATTCTCTGCGGCGGTTTGTCACTGACATATTTGGGAGTGTTAAAATATTGTCGTACATAAAGAAATAAAGAGAACCACCGTGAGCATATTCGCGAGTGGCAAGAAATATAAAAAATAAAAATAAAAAAATGGTGTGTGGCAACCTACTGGAAACGCTAAGAGGTGTGGAATGCAACTAAAAAAAGCTGCCCAGTGGGTTGTGTGTGCAACCTTACCTGAGAAGGCCTACGAGCTAAAACGGAACAATACGGACCACCGCGCCGAGTGCCAAAGAAATAAAAAGAACACAAAAAAAAAACCCAAAACTAAAAATATACAACACACAAAAGAAAAATTAAAAGTATGCAACACAAAAGAAAAATTAAAAATTATGCAACAGAAAGAGTAAAAAGAATATAACAAAATATGCGAAAATATGCAACAAAGCAAAGCTGGTATAATTAAATAATATTGAATTCTGTTATTCCACATATTTAAAAAAATTTTCTTTTTTCTCATCATCAGAAGAATTTAAAGAAGACCAACACGAACACTACAATATTGATACACTTATGCTTGTGAGTAAAACGCTTCCTCCCTTTCTCCTCAAGTCAAATAAAGATCGAAAATTCTCTTTTATTATAACCATAATCATTAAAATTACAAATACTAAACTATATTGCAAGAATTTAAGGAATTAAATTACTTACCTATTATTTTTATAAGACTTTACACGTCATTCTCTTGTGGCCCCTTAGCACAGTTTCTATAATATTTTTTCCGAACAAAATATTTTTCCCTCCCTCTTAAAATGGAAATCGAAAATTCTCTTTTATTATAACCATAATCATTAAAATTACAAATACTAAACTATATTGCAAGAATTTAAGGAATTAAATTACTTACTTACCTATTATTTTTATAAGACTATACACGTCATTCTCTTGTGGCCCCTTAGCACAGTTTCTATAATATTTTTTCCGATCAAAATATTTTTCCCTCCCTCTTAAAATGGAAGAAATCAAATCTACCCTACATAAATTCGACGAGAGCCTTAAGACCCTATTAGACCAGGTTATAGGAGTAAAGTAAGATATTAAGAAAGTCAGGACAAGGGTAGCCACGCTGGAACAAGAACACGAAAAACGTAACCCTACGGTAACCCAACCCGTTCCTTTGGTCCGTCCGCGCACCGAATACGAATTAAAAGAAACGTCTACTCTGCCAGATTGTGTGAAGGAACTTCAGACTTTTGAGGGGGAGCCCGGGAAATTTGTGTCCAGGGTTCACAGGGCTCAAGCCATTGTAAATGACTATGAGATCATTATAGGCAAGCCCTTGTATAGGACCATCATTCTCTATATTAGGCAATAAATAAGAGGCGACGCAGATTTGGCGCTTTCTTCTTACAATGTAGAAGATGATAATTAACCAGAAATTAACCAGGTTCTCTCGCTTCACTACGCCGACAAGCGAGACGTCCGAACCCTTGAATATCAACTGAGCCAATTGACCCAAGCAGGTAGAACTCTGGAACAATTCTATAATGAGGTCAATAATCACTTTTCCTGGATTTTAAATAATTTACGTGGCCAGCGCCCTAATTAAGATGTATGGGGACAAGGCGCTGGATGTTTTCGTACGGGGGCTCAACGGCGATGCCTCCAAGTTACTCATTATTCGGGGCCCAAAAAATTTGCCTGAGGCATATTCCTTTTGCCTAGAGCTGCAGAATGTATCGGTCAGGGGAAATGCACGTGTCGAACACACGAATAAGTTCACCCCATTCTTTCAACCCCGTTACCCGACAAGCGCATCACGCTTTACGCCTCCAATAGCATCCCCACGGTATTCGTCTTCATTCCAACCACCAATAAGGGCACCGGTGGGCATGAACTTTAACGATAGTTCATCCGGTAACTCGCGAGGTTTTAATAGTTTCCAAGGGCCATGACCAGCCATTACGATGGAGTCAAGAAACCTGGCCAGTCTGGCCAGTCTTATCAGTCCGGCTTTGGCGTACGCCGTGGAAACGATGATAGGTCCCAAAATACTTCGCCTGGTTCCAATCCCTTCAGGANTTGTTAGCCAAAAACACTCCGCCGGCTCACCCCATTACCTACTCCGTTTCACGTTGAATCTGCTGCTGACAATGTTAGAATCACGCATTACTTAGTAGGCCGAAATACGTACTAGTACTCAAGACCCCATTCTTCCAATCCATATGCTTTGAGAATTTTAAGCTGTATAAAATTTGAATAACGCAGAGATTAGTAAAAGATCAATTCACCTCCGCAAAAAACTGCTATAGGCCCTACATTACTTTACGGTGCCTAGAATGATAGTGTCGGACATCGAAAGGGGTCTCCTTTGCCCAACGGTACTAAACTACCTCCGAAACATTGGAGATAGAACTATAACATACCCCTACTCAAAAGAGCGAAAC
This sequence comes from Drosophila pandora, assembly GCA_021223865.1. Classification (NCBI taxonomy): domain Eukaryota; kingdom Metazoa; phylum Arthropoda; class Insecta; order Diptera; family Drosophilidae; genus Drosophila; species Drosophila pandora. The sequence continues at coordinate 10,612 of JAJJHT010002768.1, read as the reverse complement.
CAGACTATGTTCAATATAGGACATAATAAAATAGGACTGAACCTAGACAGTACGAGTCGGGGGATAAGGTTTTCGTCGCTAATAAGCAAATTTAAACTGAAGAAAAACAACGTTTCAGACCGGAGGCGGTCCAAGAGAATCGCAGAGTGACGATTAAAACTAGATCAGGGAAAATTTTGCATAAATCAGACTTGAGGAATTGAAGAGCGCTTTATGAACCTCTCTATTTTTTAACATACACATAAAATATTTTTCTATTTTAACACACACACAAAAAATTAAACATATTACTCAAATATGTTTAATTCAAAGCATGAATACACAAATATTATACACACAGATATTAAGTATGAATAGTATATACACAAGCTTTTCTTTCCTTCTCGATCCCGATGCTCCACAAGTCTCACAATCATCGGCCTCACATCAGCCGCGCGCATATTCAAGTATGACGCACCCGTCGTTCCCCTGCAACAAGGAGCAGTATGGCGGATCAACGGAAGGTTTAAACTGAAACATGTCATCGACCTATCAAGCTCGAGCAATAAACTGGCTGGGTTCAGCCTGGAAATGGATTGCAGGATCACCAGACGCGGAGGACTGGAATGCGATACTCAACTCGGAAAAGATGATCGTCGAAAACGGCGACCAGCAAATTCGGATCAACGCTCGACTCTTCGACGGCAGCCATAAATCAATCCAACAACTGAATGATGTGGCAGCGGGAGTCAATGCGATAGACGGCGACCTTCATGCAGTTACGACATAGTAGCGGAAGTCACAAGGGCATGCCAACTTGCCAAAACTGGGGTGGCAAATCCGAACCACCTGGACCATGAAGAAATTGAAGCTATACTCACAGAAGTCAACGATCTCCCGTATCAAAACGCTGTGGAAGCAGGGGAATTTTCCCGGGCAACTGTACTCTTCAATGGCACGACACTACTGTACATCTTAGCCCTGCCCAAGGTATCTAATAGGAGATTCGAACTTGTACACCTTTATCCAACGGTATCAGACGGGAAACAAATAGTGCTCGAACACCAGAAGCTCGCACTAAATGGAGAAGAGGCATATGCAGTAGTGGGCAGCTGTTCCTCCATCGGCAACATCACAGTCTGCCCAGAAAAGGATTTAATGGCTCTAGAAGAAAACTCATGCATTCCACGGCTCCTGAAGGGTGGCCATGCATCCTGTTCATACCTTCGCAGCAATGAAGAAGTCGTCCAGATGGTCAAGGATGGGACATTATTCCTCTCAAATTATAATGGATCAATAACGACACCCAAAAGAGACTACCAATTGGAAGGGACGTACATTGTCCAGTTTAACAACGAATCCATCACAGTCCGGGACAAAAACTTCACCGCCTATTCCGCAAATCACCCAATGGCCTTACCACCAGTGCTGACCAACATAACAGTAACTGGCTATCGACCTTCACTTGGATACGTCGATGACGTCAACACCCAAAATATACAGCTTATGTCTGGCGTTTCACGAGGCGTAACCTTTTCCTTTGTCTTGGAAGCTTCGCTAACAGTAGTAGTCTTCTCGATCCTGTTCATCATCTGGAGGAAGTTGACCTCCACCAAATGAATACCAACCACGAGGGTTATAATCGAGGACCTGGAAAACCCAAAGAGGATGTCGACAACAGCTCACCATTCTGCCAATTGATCTGCGGGACGCAGATATTTAGAGGAGGAGGAGATAACACCCGGCACTTTCGGCCCCCCCTTGCTCAGCACTATAACTCGACCCCAGACTCTTAAACCCCAATCCACAGCATAAGAAATTCCCGATATTCAAGTGCTGTGGGTTCAAGTACATCCGGATATGTCGCAAGAGTTAAACTATGTCACAAGTGTGCAACTATGTACGCTGACTAGAATGTAGCGGGAAAGCTGACACACACCCTGAGTGTTACGCTGACTCTTGACTCCGGATAGCTGACACTACACCCGCTGACACCACACATAGAGTTGGAGTGGGACATCGGCCGATATCGAACTGACGACCGGAGGGTCACAACTCTGGGAAGTCAGTTTATTTTTGACCACGGAACCATCCGAGCTGAATCTACTCCAAATATTCCCAATCGTTACACTAAAATCAACTTTCCCTGTTCATCAAATAAGAACTTTCAACAAATAAGAACCAAATCAATTGTTAATCTAAGTGACACGAACAGTAAATTGTATTTCAATCAACATTAAATCATGAACCAACAGCTTTTCATCAGGTGAACCATGGAAGGACACCTTACCTTATATTAAATTGTGTAGGCCGTGTAATGGCGATGACCATCATTGTTTCTAGAACATATCATTTTTGAAATGTACGTGTACCAACTAAAATTAAAAAATGGTTTCTAGCAGTTACCATATCTTTGGAATACTCATCCAAAGAAGAAATCTCCGATTTTCTGCATTAGTTTATGGTCTTCTACAGAAGACGCGCGTCTGCGCGCAGATGTAGACCACTACCAGAAATTCACAAGTTCACCGAACCCGTATTACCAGCAATTCGTCCAAACATTATCATGCGCGACCCCCAGACATCTTGAGGAAACAACCTTCACACAACACAAAATTCATATTTATATAAATGGTTATGTTTCACCATTCACGATCAAAGAAATTATTAAGGCAGAGTAAGATGCGTCAGGAATACACGTGGCGGAAATCTCTCAGTACTTACAAACAATCAAAAACTAGCCAAACAATTATGTTTAATGAGATTATTTTACATCACGGTGTAAAAAACAATTGGTTAGGAAAAGTCTACTATGATAAGAGGGGAGGTAAATATTTGCATCCCAATTAAATCCCCGAAGAGCGAAAGTCAGGAAGTTTTTTTTGTACACATTCTATGTGATCTCGGTGTACTCAGTATTGAGAGCTCCAGACACACGATCCGTACTCAAGAATCGGATGGACCAGTGATGTATATAACGTTTTAGTTTTCTACGAGTCATTAAATTCTTTTGACCATCTTTTAAGTAAACCAAGCACACCGATATCTTTATAAAGCATGGTAGATATATTGTCGGTAAATTTAAGATTCAAATCTAATACGACACCCAGATCGTTAACCTTAGTTAATCGTTCTAAGGCGTTTCCATAGAGCAAGTACAAGTGAATTAGTTAAGGCAAGCAATAAGTTTTTAATAAAAAGTGTAAAAAGTAAGGGTCCAAGATGGCTTCCTTCCGATTCCTTCCTTCCTTCCGATTCCTTCCTTCCAAGATCCGATTCTTTGATTCACTAGGCGATTGCTTTATAGCAGGCGGCGACTACAATGCCAAGTGGGGCTCACGCCTAACCAACCCAAAGGGTAGACAACTATACAACGCTTTGATACAGCCAGGAAATAAACTATACTTTCTATCACCGGAAAAACCTACATACTGGCCAGCGGACCCACGGAAGAAGCCAGACCTAATTGACTTTGCCATCACTAAAAAAATTCCACGAAGCATCATTCGAGCCGAACCTTTGGATGACCTATCGTCTGACCATTCAGTTGTCCTTCTTCATCTATTTCAACATGCCGAATTACAAAATAATCAAATTTATCTCACATCAAAAAGGACAAACTGGCTTAGGTACAAAAAGTACATAAGCTCTCACATAAACATAAGACCGTCAATTAACTGTAGCAAAGACATTCAAGATGCAGTCAACCACCTGGAAGAAATTCCTATATAGATCCTATATAAATCTAGTCCGAGAAAAGCGTCAGCTCCGCCGTGAATGGCAAGCACACAGATCCCCTCCCCTTCAAAGGAAAGGCTGTATACAGCGACACGAAGGCTCACAAAGGTTCTACGGTGCATAGAAGAACTTGCTAAAAAATCATACATAGAACAGCTTTCCCCAAAAAGTAACAAGTGTCCTCTATGGAAAGCCCATCCTAACTTAAAGCCGCCCATAGAAGCAGATATGCCCCTTCGAAAAGATGGGATCAGATGGATCTTGGGCGCGCAGCGATGAAGAAAAAGCAAGCGACTTCACTAGTCACCTTTGTAAAGTTTTTACTTCAAATCAAGCAGAGAGACTCCCAGGAATTTCTTCCAGAGACTCCCAGAATTTGAAACAACTAAAATCACTAAGGTCATCAAAGAGCACCTCAAGCCAAATAAGTCTCCAGGGTATGACCTCATTGCGCCGAAAATGATTATGGAGCTCCCTGCGTGCGCCATCAATTATATAAAAATTCAATGTAACTTACAAAGCTTGGCCACTTCCCCCAACAATGTAAAAAATCCATTATAATAATGATACCAAAACCAGGGAAAGACAAAGCTTTGGTCTCTTCATATAGACCAATAAGTGTACAGGGTTGCCCATATTCGACGGACCCATGTTTTTTTTTAAAAATCAAAGAAAAAAATAAAAATTTGGCGGTTGGCAATCTTAATCATTTAATTTGTTCCAAGTAGATTTGTTTACATCAATTTTTGAATATGATATCTTTCAAATGGCCGCCTCTGGCGTTGATGGCGTATTGTGCCCTTTTTGCAGCACTTTCCATCGTTTTCGCCAACATTTCGGCCGGAATAGCGGCTATTTCTTCACGAATGTTGTCCTTGAGCTCTTCTAGGGTCCTTGGCTTGTTAACGTAAACCTTTGACTTCAAATATCCCCACAAGAAGAAGTCAGGCGGCGTCAAATCGGGCGAACGCGTTGGCCAGTCCAAATCACCACTTTTCGACATCAAACGGCCCGGAAACAATTTCTTCAGAAAATCGATTGTGTGCGGTGGAGCGCCGTCTTGTTGAAACCAGAACTGCCTCTTACGCTTTCGACGAATAATTGGCATCACAAAATTGGTCATCATGTCGCGATAACGCTCCTGGTTGATGGTAACAGCATGGCCATTTTCATTTTGGAAGAAAAACGGCCCAATGACCGTTTTCGAACTAACGCCGCACCAAACTGTGACTTTTTCGTCGTGAAGTGGCAGTTCTTGAATCTTCTCAGGATTTTCAGTGGTGTAAATACGGCAATATTAATGCTTAATGGTGTTCTTAGAAGGCGCACTTTTCACACTTTTTAATTTTTTAAAAGCACGTTGAGTTTTCACAATTGACTTGTTCTGTTGAATGTAAATTTCAACTATTTCAGAGCGCTCGCGTGGCGTGTATTGTTCCATGGTAAAAATCTGCTTGGACTGACGCTTCAAACGCGGTATGTCATTACGCGATCTGCCATCTCTGTCAAAAGTTATGGCGTCGTCAGATGGGTCCGTCGAATATGGGCAACCTTGTACTTTCATGCTTATTAAAGCTTTTTGAGAAATTTCTACGGCTCCGTATCACAACTCATATGACTTCGAATAATATAATCCCTAAACATCAATTTGACTTCCGAGAAAAACATGGCACCATAGAGCATGTGAACCGTATCACATCGAAAATTCGAACCGCCTATGAACAGCGAGAAAACTGTTCTGCTATATTTATGGACATATCCCAGGCATTTGACCGAGTCTGGCTGCTATGTATAAAATAAAACTATTACTCCCACAAAACTGTCATGAGCTGCTCAAAACATACCTGTTTAATCGAGTTTTCACTGTAAAACAAAAAAACTTTACAACAGAAGAGTTCGAAATTAAGGCGGGCGTACCCCAAGGAAGCGTCCTTGGCCCCACCCTATATCTTCTATATACAGCAGATATCCCAACAGACCAGCGTCTAACTATGTCAACATTCGCCGATGATACAGCCATACTAAAAAGATCTAAATGCCCGCTAGAGGCGGGCATCTAAACAATACCATAGTCCCCTCTGTGAATGAGGTCACATATCTCGGCGTCCACCTGAACAGGCGTCTTACATGGAAAAAACATATTGAAGTGAAACGGAACCAATTAAGACATAAATCCAGAGGACTGCACTGGCTTATCAACCCTCGTCCCCACTTCGACTGGAATATAAAGTACTACTCTACAATTCAGTCATAAAGCCTATCTGGAAGTATGGCTCCGAACTTTGGGGCAATGCAAGCAGTAGCAATATAGACGTTATCCAAAGGGCACAGTCTAAAGTTTTTAGAATCATCACAGGAGCTCCATGGTATATCCGCAATGAAGATATCCATAGAGACCTATGTATACCTCTCGTCAAAGTCGAAATTTCTGAACTCCAAGAAAACTACAAAGGAAACTATCCACGCACCAATATCCTCTAGCCAGATCGCTAAACCAAGTTAGTCAACAATCCCGATTAAAAAGAAATGACCTTCCAGCCCGTTGACATCGGAGGCCCCATAGTATAGATGTTACAAAGATAAACTAATTATGTATTAGATTAAGATTTTTAAAATTATTGCTAGCCTCTTAATAAGAGAAGATCCAACAAATAAAAAATAAAAAGATAAAAAAAAAGACCTGCGCGAATCTGAGCATAGAATTCAAATTTATTTCACCTCGGGCACCCCATTTTGGAGGCCTGTGGGAAGCGGCAGTAAAATCAGCAAAACATTTACTGAAACAAATGCTGTATTCCGGCACACTAACCCATAAAGAACTTGAAACCATAGTGATCGACATTGAAGCCATTCTAAATTCTCGAACGTTGACATCTGTCTCTTCAAGCCTAAGAGATCTCACGGCTTTAGAGCCGGCATTAAAGCCAGTGCCCAGCATACGAAGCCTGCCCCACGATCATCCACACGTTGCAACAGGAAGTGGCGGAAATCCAAGATGCCGATCAGTTAATGCATCATCAGCGTCAAAAGCGCGGAGCACTGAACATCGTTGGAAATATCGCGAATGGTTTCTTCGGAGTACTCGATGATCAATATGCCAAGCAGATGGAGGAGCTTTTGATAAACTAAGAGCCCAAGAAGGTATCACCCATATAATATTGGAGAACCAAACGTCAATCCTGGATACCACTGTCAACATTATGAGAAGGTCAACAATTGAAACTCAGAAGAGGATGCAGGAGTTAAAAGCCGGTTACTTGTGAACCGTTTTACTCAGGATCACTCAAAGTAGGTTGATTTTAAGTGCCGTAGTTCAAACACTGAGTAACGAGACGATTCACTATGATTTCGCAACTATCTTGTTGCGAACAGCTTGTTTTTCGCTTGGGTGTTGCTTGCTTCGGTCAGTCGGGCATTCATCCGCTGAATTTGCTGATTTCTGCTTCTGGCGCAGTGGGATATTGTTTATGCCTATTGCTAATAGGTTAGTGGGTTTGTATATTGCGACATGCTGATGCGTATTGATTGTGGTCGTCCGAAATGGGCTGCCCACGATCGGATCCAGCATACTAGAGTTTATGGACGAACAATGTCGCAGCCTCCGGTTACGTCGCTCCGACGTCAACTTCTGGTACTATGGCCGCCTCCTCCCTCGCCACGGTACCCATGCCTCTCTTAGGATGGCGGGACGCGAAATGATTATCGTGCAGTTCCGACCGTTAGTCGTCGCTCGGCTTGAGACAGTGACGACAACCTTTCTACTGATAGTGGTGCCTCCTCGATGGGTACCATTGATCGCGATGTCTCTTAATACTACCTTAACTTAATAAATCCTTTTTATAAACTATGTGTGTGGTTTTCTTGCTTTCCCTATGAGGATTGCTACTCTTAACATTATTACCCCGAAGTATTGATGAGATAGATTCCATGCATGTAGTCGGGCTAGCTGGTCCAGTGTTGACTCCAACTGCCCTTTGTTGTCTTTATCATTTTCATTGATGGCTACTCGTGAACATAACTGACATCTTTACTGTTCCTGACGAATTGATTTGCGCTCGTCCCAATAATGTAATTATAGGGCTTTGGATCACACAATCTTGCCTGATTATCAGTTTGCCTACGCCTTCGATGATGATTTTATCCTTTTCGGCCGAGCATACCTATGTCATTGTTATTGGCTTCGTGGTCCCAAGGATCTATGCATTCTCTTCTGTCAATTGAACCCAATAACTGATCACCTTATTTGGCTCTGTTTTACATTCCTTCACCCGATGTGTTGATAGTGCTGCCATTGTACTCGGAAGTTGATGGGCGTCCGGGCCAAAGAGCGTCTGCTTAAATTCGCATACCTTATTTCCGTTCGTCCCGCTGATACGCTGCTGAAGGTGTTCTTGACTGATTGCAAAGTGGTGTTTTTGGTGGTCATCTATGTCACAGATATCTTGTTTCCGTCTTGGTTGTCACCCGGCCTTCTCTCGTTGCTTGTGGAATTGGCTCCATCCGATACACCGTGAATTCGTCTTCTTCGACCAACGGAATGCTCGTACGGAACAACAACAAATCTTCGATTGTACCCGAGTGGTCGCCAGTCGATGTAAGTCGTCTCACTGGTGATGGGTAGTTGTCTTCCCGGTCGAAGGTGTGTTTGTATTTGTGTGCCCCGATTAGCACACGATAGCATTGCTACGACGACCAACTCTGAGACTGCATGAGGAAGATACCGACTGGATGCATAATTTCCCACCTTGATTCGGGCCAAACTGGCTTCTAACTCCTGCATCCTCTTCTGAGTTTCAATTGTTGACCTTCTCATAATGTTGACAGTGGTATCCAGGATTGACGTTTGGTTCTCCAATATTATATGGGTGATGCCTTCTTGGGCTCTTAGTTTATCAAAAGCTCCTCCATCTGCTTGGCATATTGATCATCGAGTACTCCGAAGAAACCATTCGCGATATTTCCAACGATGTTCAGTGCTCCGCGCTTTTGACGCTGATGATGCATTAACTGATCGGCATCTTGGATTTCCGCCACTTCCTGTTGCAACGTGTGGATGATCGTGGGGCAGGCTTCGTATGCTGGGCACTGGCTTTAATGCCGGCTCTAAAGCCGTGAGATCTCTTAGGCTTGAAGAGACAGATGTCAACGTTCGAGAATTTAGAATGGATTCAATGTCGATCACTATGGTTTCAAGTTCTTTATGGGTTAGTGTGCCGGAATACAGCGTTTGTTTCAGTAAATGTTTTGCTGATTTTACTGCCGCTTCCCACAGGCCTCCAAAATGGGGTGCCCGAGGTGAAATAAATTTGAATTCTATGCTCAGATTCGCGCAGGTCTTTTTTTTTATCTTTTTATTTTTTATTTGTTGGATCTTCTCTTATTAAGCTCTTATTCTCTTATTAGGCTAGCAATAATTTTAAAAATCTTAATCTAATACATAATTAGTTTATCTTTGTAACATCTATACTATGGGGCCTCCGATGTCAACGGGCTGGAAGGTCATTTCTTTTTAATCGGGATTGTTGACTAACTTGGTTTAGCGATCTGGCTAGAGGATATTGGTGCGTGGATAGTTTCCTTTGTAGTTTTCTTGGAGTTCAGAAATTTCGACTTTGACGAGAGGTATACATAGGTCTCTATGGATATCTTCATTGCGGATATACCATGGAGCTCCTGTGATGATTCTAAAAACTTTAGACTGTGCCCTTTGGATAACGTCTATATTGCTACTGCTTGCATTGCCCCAAAGTTCGGAGCCATACTTCCAGATAGGCTTTATGACTGAATTGAAGAGTAGTACTTTATATTCCAGTCGAAGTGGGGAACGAGGGTTGATAAGCCAGTGCAGTCCTCTGGATTTATGTCTTAATTGGTTCCGTTTCACTTCAATATGTTTTTTCCATGTAAGACGCCTGTCCAGGTGGACGCCGAGATATGTGACCTCATTCACAGAGGGGACTATGGTATTGTTTAGATGCCCGCCTCTAGCGGGCATTTAGATCTTTTTAGTATGGCTGTATCATCGGCGAATGTTGACATAGTTAGACGCTGGTCTGTTGGGATATCTGCTGTATATAGAAGATATAGGGAGGGGCCAAGGACGCTTCCTTGGGGTACGCCCGCCTTAATTTCGAACTCTTCTGTTGTAAAGTTTTTTTTGTTTTACAGTGAACACTCGATTAAACAGGAATGTTTTGAGCAGCTCATGACAGTTTTGTGGGAGTAATAGTTTTATTTTATACAAAAGTCAAATGACTGGGATATGTCCAGAAATATAGCAGAACAGTTTTCTCGCTGTTCATAGGCGGTTCGAATTTTCGATGTGATACGGTTCACATGCTCTATGGTGCCATGCTTTTCTCGGAAGCCAAATTGATGTTTAGGGATTATATTATTCGAAGTCATATGAGGCGTGATACGGATTCTGGGAGTCTCTGGAAGAATCTCAGGAAAATTGGATTTGGAATAAAGCTGATTGATTTGGAGTAAAAACTTTGCAACGAACTGTTTTTCTATATTTTGTTCGCAACAAATGCCGCGACTAGCTCACAGAGGTTGAGGGTACGTTCCACCGAATTTATAGATTCGACGTGATTGCCCGAGCCCAGAAATAATACGGAATGCTTAAGCGGTAATATAAATATAAATAAACGGTTTTTTAAGTTAGAAAGATGGGACTTGGTACAGATTCTATTTTGGACAAAATAATCTGATTTGCCAAATTTTATAAGGATCGGCCGACTATATACGATCTGCTATATATCCAATAATATAAGATGCTTAGCGCCACCTAGCGGACTGCAACTCAACTGCAAGGGTATATAAACTTCGGCTCCGCCTGAAGTTAGCTTTCCTTTCTAGTTTTTTTTTCTTTATATATTTTTTTTTTTTTTAT
>JAJJHT010002696.1:2130-14556 GCA_021223865.1 Drosophila pandora | reverse complement strand
GGCTGGATGGTCGCTGGGGAATAAAGCTAAGCGATCCCCATGATTTATTATAGAGAGCGAAACCTTTAAGCCGGCAGCTTTGTCTCATTAGCGACTGGCAGGCCTGTAAACTAAGATATATCTGGGGGGGAGAAAAAAAAATATAGATATATAAGATACTTTGTATCTCAATCTTTCACTTTTTGGGGGTCTGTGCTCCTTTCTAGTTTCCGATTGCGATTGCCGGCAAACCGAAACTATTTTCAAGCTCTGCTTGGTAACAACAAAAGCGAGAAGCCTACACCGGACTCGGATACTCAGATACTCAGACTGCCAGATACAGATACAGATATAAATGTAGATGGCGAGATGCAGATACATTTACGGCCCACTCAAATTACGCTGTCACATGCGCGAAAAAAGAAAAACCTTGGCTAGCAGACACAGACATGGACAAAATAATAGAAATGTAGATACAATTGTATCTTGTATCTTGTATCTACGCCCAGGCCCAAAGACGGAGCATTTCCGTTTGACGCACACACTTCCGGCGAGCTGGTGGGTCTGGGACTGGGACTGGGACTGGGACTGGGCCTGGGCCCTTTTACGTTTTTTTTTGCTTTTCTTGGGAGTTGCGCATGCGTGCAGCGCATTGAGTTATGCCTGCTTTTAGGCAATGTATCCGCCAGATACTATACACCTCCAGCTCCCCACTCCCCACTCCCCTACTAACTTTTACTATGTGTGGCTGCTCTTCATTTATTTATGATTTTTACGCGTGTGGAATTTTCGAACCATAAAATTTTGCATTTTACTTCAACGAGCAGCGACCATAAAAGTCTTCTGTCTCCCGGATGGGGAGACCCTTCCTTCCACCCTGGTTCTTTCTTACCTCCTCTCCGATGATACCAACTGTCTCCTATACACATCTCGGAGTCGTGTGCCCCATTAAATACCTCGCTATTTTTATGTGATCTTTTATGCTTCTCCGTGGAGAGATCTGTTCCAATAATGGTGTGTGACTTGGGGATTGGGTGACGAATCGATCCACTGCTTGGCCGAGTTTCATTGTCATTTAATATTAAATTAAGCGTTAGTACTACAAGTGGGGATCTTCGGATGAATAGATCCATAAGGATAACCCTAAAGATCCTGATACTAATAGAGGATTTATGTGATAGTCGTTTAAGGATAGGTTGAAAATTGGAAAAGATATAGGTTTGGTTAGGGGAACAATTAAAATAAAATAAAAAGGATCGGATGAAGGATGGACTTCGAACAGTTATAGCCGTGATTAGGGGCCACTTTTGAATGAGTAAAAAATGTATTTATTTTAAACCCAATCCCTTCCTTAATTCCCGGCTTCATAAATCATAAACCGATTATTCCCAGACTCTATTCTAAGCAGTTTTGATGCTTTTGATGCTGAAACTCCATTCGATACCCATTCCAGCTGGATTATTTATATGCAAGATCCCAAAAAGTGGCCCTCATTAGTCGGAGCCACTCTCGACTTGTTGGCCATTTGGGACCTTTTCCTGTCGGCGGCCAAGTCGGGGAGTCGAGAGCGATTCGATTCTCGAAATGCCAACCATTTCCTGTCATTGAAAAAAAGCCAGATATCCACACGGCAAAGTTAGGCCGTCAGTTGGGGTTTTGTTTGTTGCCTTTGTCCGGCTTGAGGTTGTTGTGTGATTTCAATTATTAACGCTTCCTGATGCTGATGCTTTGGAACTTGGGGGAACATGTGGCCACTGGCCACTGGCCAGATCATTAGGCCAACAACTCGGGCCCCGACAGGAAACCGAGAAGATGCATCAACAGTGTCATTATCATTATTGTTATTATTATTATAATTATCATGGCTTCTATATACGAGTAGTAGCTGCATATACTTGTAATTGTTTTAAATGGCTCATCTGTATTTTATCTGTACCTTTTTACCTTTCAGGTATGCTACGATTCTGGCATTCGATGTCAAGATCGAAAAGGAGGCACAGGAAATGGCCGATTCCCTGGGCGTGAAGATATTCCAGGCGGACATTATCTATCATCTTTTTGACAAGTTCACGGCCTACCGCGAGGAGCTGAAGCAGAAGAAGCGCGAAGAGTTCCGCTCCATAGCCGTTTTTCCTTGCAAGCTAAGGGTAAGTTGGATTAGATCTTTAAGATACTGTTTTTAAAGATACTTTAAGACTAGTTTAGATTGATTTCTGTAGTTCCTGTATCAGTTTCTAGCCTGGTATACTGGTGTCATTATGGTCGTTACTTTAATAGGCGTTCGTGTGTTCCATTTCCCTTCTTCAATTACCCCAAAAGCTACAGGTGTAAAATGCAATCTGCCGCAAAACCGAACTGAAAATGAGACTGGACTGGGGGGGGATCTCCAGCTGTGGCTGTCTCTCTCGTCTCTTGACGCTGGCTTAATGATGCTGGCCCGGACAAGAACCTGAACGTTAAGCTCCGGGCCGGGACGGGCCGGGCCGGCCACTCAACAAGCGATTAAAGCCTTAGATCCCAACAGACGCCTGCATCACGTCCACACTTCCTGCTCAAATAATGTTTAAACCGCGTATTTGATTTATAGGCAATCATTAGATTTCGGTCGTATGCAATGTTGCGACTCGACACGCCACACTCCCAGCTCTCAACTCCCGCTCCACAACCACTCTAGAGGCCACTTCCCTAGACCACTTCTAGCCACTGGGCTCCCACTGTGCTGGTAATTGTTGTTGGTAGTATTCGTTAAGCACTCAGAGAAATATTATTTCCAAAAGGAAATACTTTAAATAAGATATAGATTGTCTTGTACTACTATTTCTTCCCTGTGTATGCCTCCTCCTTGAGCTAAATAATTCTCCCGGGTCCAAGTCCCAGTCCAGTCTCTGGTCTTGTAATAACAATGACGTTGTTTAGTTTGAGTTATTAACTCGCCTTCTGTCTTAAGGAGTTGCTGCAACATGTGGGGATGCTCATGTGGCTGGTGAAACGTGTTCTCTTGGCCACTTTTTTTTGTATACCCCTTTCGGGCAATCATACAAGATCCATTTTCTATGCCGGCTGTTGTGTTCTGGCCTCAAGGCGGCATCCATTTGAGGCCTTCTTCAACAGTTGACGCAACGGAAATTAAGTTGTTCTTGTGGCTTCTTCTGGGGTGTGAGGGTTTCTGGGCCAACAAATATACCATCTAGTCTGATACTTATTTAGTTTCCTAAAACCTTAGTTAATCATATTTATTAAGAGGTAAGTAGTTAGTAGAAAGCCCGATTCAACTATGATTACTGGACATTATTTAAAAAGTTGTTAGGATCGGAGAGCACCGTCGTTATCGATCGGTCCCCCGATTGAGCCGCTTATTAGTTATGCCACTGATTGCTCTAATTCTCCTTTTCTTCCCTCTTATCTGTATCTTGGCGATCGCATCCGACAGATACTGCCACACTTCATATTCAACAGCCGAGATCCGATCGTGATGGGCGTGATGGTCGAGAACGGGATTGTCAAAGTGGGCACTCCAATTTGTGTTCCCAGCAAGGAGGTAAGTGCACAATGAACAATTTTATTCTAGTTGTATATAAAATATATAGAATATATAATCCTTAATATCTGCTGATTTTTCTCAGTGCTATTTACTGGCAAATATTTAACTATTCTGCGCACAAGGCTCTACAAAAGGTTCCATTGAATTCACGCACATGGCCTTACAGTCCATAGAGTCGATAGGTGGTGCAGATCAGGAAATCTCAATGAACTGAACTGGGGTCTGGGGCTGGGGGCCCTTGGACTCTTCTATTCGCACAATGAAAGTCCTTGTCTTTTGGTTAGAGAATAATATTCTTTGGTATTGGAATGGGGGGGGCTGTTGTGTCTTTCCTTGTCTTGAAATCGTGTCAAGTATCCGTATCTAAAGTGTCCTAAAAGGAGGCCCGATGAGCTCTGTTCGTGTTTGATTTTCTACCTTTGCCTCATGGGGCATTCAGGCAGCTTTTCATTGTTGACACAGGTGGTAGTGGTTGGTGGTGGTGCTGTCTTATTTTATTTTTCTCTCCTCGATTGTAGGATGAATGTGCGTGATGCAATTGTGTTGGGGAGCTGGGCAAATAATTATTAGCTCATCGCTGGCAGGAATTGCGACGCAAAATGTTACTGAATTCCTTCATAATAACCAACTGCTGCAGCTCAATTATTGTCCTTCCGTTGGAAGGTTGGACAAAAAAAAAAGACGACACTCATTTCAATTTATGCGCCGACATGTCCTGCTTCCCGTTTGGCAGAGACAACTGTTTCCTTTCCAAGTGTCCACAACCACTTTTGCCAAAGGGTTTGCTGCTTCCTTCTGACTTCACCAGCAGGAGCTGGCGGAGCTGCCTGGAGTGGAGTGGCAGGAGGCTTTCATTGGCAATTATAACTTCCTCAATTATCCAAGAGAACGCTGCTAAGCTGTGCGCTTCCCGTCATTCATCGTCATTCGTTTTAACGTCTTCCCTCTCCTTTCAGACTTGGCTGGAGTTTTTGCTTTTCGATTTCTTTTTTTGTTTTTGCTCACTATAATACTGATTTTTAGAAGGAAGATACTCTACTTTTTAAAGGGATATAGTTTAAAGGTACATGAATTTGAAAAGTATTGAAAAATAGAAGTGAGACTTAAGATATTGTATCAATTATTATTATTTAAGATCTGAGTACCGGGTATCAATAGTTAGATGGTATTTATTTTCTTAATACTTGATAGTCCATTCAATAACCTACTATAACCTGTGCCCCTTCCTGCTGTATCTTCCTGATCCAATTCTACTTTAGATCTGCACTTCATTTCTGCCCAAGAATGCTGGGCCCCGAGACTCCATCCTCGTCGGTTGTCGGTTGCTTTTTTGCCTTTGCGATTTCCGTTGACTTGTCTTGGCAGCTGGGGGAGCTCGAGCTGCTCCCGAGAAGAGGTTGGGTTGGGGATTTCTCCCCTCGGTCTGTACTTTTCTCAGCGACAACTTCCTTTCGAATCGTTTGATGCAACGTCTGCTGTTCTTTATAATTGAGACAAAAATAATAGGAATAGAAGGTTACTTTGTAAGAGATATTTATGATAAAATAGTAAAATAAGAGAAATATTTGAAGTAAACATTTTTAATATATTTCTGAACCATTTCCTTGAATATTTCTTAGCTGCTATTGGGATAACCCCTGCTGTCTGTGTCTTACATTGTGTGTCTCTGATGCGCATGCGTGCCAGTCAGTCAGCCAGATGGTCTCTCGGCCCTTGTCTCCGCCGTTGCCTTGGCCGTTGATTACATTTATTAATTATATAATTAAATCTGTAATAGCAGGCCCAGCTCCGATCAGTCTTTCGGCCTTTTGTCTTTACGGGGACCGCGTAATTGTTTCGAGTTGGCCAAAAACATCCGTTCTCACACGAAACAGGACGGGCCAGAAAACCACTTCCACTTCCCGTTTTCGGGTTGCCTTTTGGGGGTTAAACAGGTGACTGTTGTCTGGTGCTGGACAGCCGTCCAACTTTCAACCCTTAACCCTAACAAGTGTCAAAATGTGGTAACGGGATATGCCTGGGGGTTAATCAAGAAATATCGGATCAATAAGTTCAGAGGGTTCATTGGTTTTTGAGGCCATAGGGGAAGTGATTTCTGGTTACTTTTTGGATATTTTTTCACTTTCAGACTTCAGAAAATTCAATTAAAAGTTTACCCTCCCATTTCTTGATTGTTTATCCATCAACCGGCTACGCTTAGCCTTGAGGGTCAAACTGGCTAATTAAGCAGCGATCCGCGGCGGTTTTGTTTATCCTCCGGTCTCATCAGATCCGCCTCGATCAGCCCCCGTCGTACATCAAAGAGTTTCACTTTATCGGGCCACGATCAGAGCACCAACACGCCCCACTCTCGCACTCGATTCGAAACATCCTCATTTCGGTTTGGATCGGATCGGTTTGGATCATGGATCGTATATCGCATCGTACCGTTCTCCCACTGACATCAGACCAAGTGGAGGAGGAGAGGAGCTCCGATCGCATCCATCTACTACTATATATTCAGCGATCTCGGGCCGGGGAATACATTTATTTTGTCAGCCTTTCCTTTCCCTCGTTCGGAATCGCGGTGTGCTGCGGCCCGCACTTAAAAACCAAAAAGCCAAAACAGCAAACGGAAGTTGGAGGCGTTACCCAGCGCCAAATCCAAATCCGTCAGTCACTTAACATATGGACGGTGTGTGTGCCAGAGTGTGTGTATGGGTTTACGAGGGAATTATACAAGATATCCCCCATCTAGTTGTGGCCACAAGTACAGTAGAAGTTGGATAAAGTTAACAGAGAGGCTGACTTTAAAGATCCTTAATCTTAAAACTATTTTAATAAATCTTTAAAAACTATATCCTCTTTATAGAATCCCTACTGTTTATTTCTGCAATCTTGTGCAGCCTTTTAAAGACTGTCTTTAAGACTCTCTGGCGAGATCACTTGCAGATCGTCTTGCAAATATATATATCAAGATATTAGTTCGCCTCTTAACCGCAAAAGAAAACCAGAAATCTGGTGGCAGAAAAAGTTTTCGGTTTCTCGGTTGCAACTTGCAACCGCACCGAGTGAGATCGGGGCAAGATCGATCGATATCTTTTAATATTTTCATTCATGCCCCAAGTGGCTGTTGGTCTTGTAGCGGAAATGAAAGCTCATTCAACCAGCGAGCCAAGCGAGCTGCTGGTTTTTGTTAATTAAATGCCTCTGGGCCTCATGCAGTTTTCGATTTATATATACATGTATTTCTTTTTTCTCCTTCTCTTGGTTATTTTTTTTTTGTATTTTTTTTTTATCATAAAATATTGTGTGTAAAGTGGTAGCAGTTTGCCTTGGCGATCGTCTTTTTTTTCCCCTCCTCGCATTTTGTTGATCTTGGGCTAATTTATGGGCTGCGAGTTGAGTTTAAGTAGGTAAGGGTGTCGCTACTTCTGGCCCCATTACTACTTCCCCTGTCTTGAGTGCTATATACATATATATATATATCTTTTTTATGACTTCACTCACTGGTTGCCTCAATTGTTAAGCCATCAGGTCTTACGATTTCCGTTGTCGCGAAAAATGCGATTTTCTGAGTGAAAGGAGGGTCTTAGAAGGGATTTTTTAAGGTCTCTTGGAAAGAAAATGGAAAGTATCTTAAGTATTAAATTTATTTAAAATTTCATTCATGATTTTTTGTTAAAAAATACTTAAGATCCTTGCGGATTACGATCTTCTTTCCAGTTAACAAACTGCGTCACATCTTTCTCTGGCTTCTGGGGTTGGTGGGAATACGTGTGCCACAAAAGAGCACTTTTAAACAATGCAACAACAAGGGGCACAAACAAAAATAATAATAATAATGGTTGTGGCAAAAAATAAAAATAAAAAAAAAGGAGGACAGAAACAGCGCTAAGAACCGGAACAAGTAATTAAATTCAAAAGAAGTGCCAGCGGCCTGGAGGAGGTGGGGGAGCTGCGAGAAGAAAGAGCTGCGGAAGCGGATTGTCGGCAACTGAAGACAACAACTACAGCTGCTCCAGCTGGCTGGCTGGCTGGCAGCGGGAAAACGGAAGCAGCAGTGACGCTGGCAGAAGCAGAACGGAAGTGAATACTTCCACACGTAGTTCTGAATGGGAAGACTGAAAAAAAAAATATGTTCTCAACAGGCCAGAGCTATAGGGATTGTGGTAACAGAGATTCCCAAGTATTTGTCTCAGTGTAGGAGCCACTTCGTGGCAAAAGTGTGCTGAGGTTGCCAGCTGCCTGCCCGGGGTCGTGGAGGAGCGCATCGGAAGTGCAGGATCCGAGGGAAGTAGAGATCCGGTGGCGAAAGAATGCAACCCCTAAGACCCTAAGATAAGGCTGGAAGGCAGCCAGGCAGGTGTGCCTCTCTGAACGTGCCCAAGTCCAAAAGTATCTCGGCGGAAACTCTTCCAATGAATGAAATAAGAATGTTTTTATGAATGGAGCTCTGCCTCGCACCACCAACAAGATACATTTGTATCTTATTATGATAAGCAGGCAGCCAGCAAGAGGCAGATTTCGTAATAGAACAGTTGGAAAACATGTGGGCGCACTCTGGCATGGTAAGAGAGTATCTCGAGTGTGTGTGGGTATGCACGCTTGTATCTATCGGATACAGCCACAATAAAAGCTTTTTTTTTTTTTTTTTTAAATATAAAATAGAGCAAACAGACCATAACAAATAGTGGCGAAGCGGTTACAACTCATGAATGAATCCGAAAGCTACAACCCAAACACATTTCTAGTGATATATGGTTGATTTTTAAATATAATTTGTAAACACTAAGCTCTCCATTGTACTAGCTTTTAGCTGAATTTTTGCACAAAACTGTGTGTTAGTGTAGCTATAGCTGTATCTGTATCTGGGCAGATGTATCTGTATCTGTCTCGCTTTCGTTTCATTCATACAACTGCTTATTTCCTGTTGTTGCCTTGGACTAGGCGAGGGGCCGGATGGGTTCGTGTTTCGACTGTTGGTTTGCAGAGCCATAAAATACAAACACTTGGATACACATGAAGAAAAAAATAACAACATACTCGCACACACATGTGTGTGTGTGTGTGGAGTCATTCAGGCAAACGATAAGATAGTAAAATCCGCTTAGATACGCGCTTTTTATTATTTTTTTGCGGGAATGCTGCCGATGCCGCTGCCGCTGCCACTGCCCTTCCTCTGTAGTATCTGTATCTATGCATTTGTATTTGTATCTGTTAGCTACGCGAACGCTTTAAATATTTATTTTACTATGAAAATAAACTGGGCAGAGCTAAGGCAACCGCACAGAGCAACAATGGCTGCGATTACAAATGGCAATTGCAATAAAAGCAGTCCGACCATCCGACCGACCAGCAACAACAAAAGAAATTAGCGTAATTAGCAAATTACTCGACGTTTGCCTTTTTTTTTTTTTGTTTTATTTTTGTTTTTTTTTTTCTGCTTGCTCGGTCAGTTGGTCGCCTTCGTCACATTTCAGTTTTTCTTGGCCGGAAATGCTGAATTTGCACAAAAACCGACGGAAAACTGGCATAAAAATGTTCTTATTTCTGTGGCTCTGCTTTCCTTTCCCCATTTTACACGCGCACCACAAAATAAATATACTTAATTGACGTTTGTTTAATCGCAAATGGGCGAGGTGCAAGCCATAAACTTTTTGGTCTGTGTGGGAAAAAAAATATACAATTTTAAAATGAGGAAAAAATATTAAAAAAATAGAAGAGCAGACACAACACCCACACGAAAGTTGTCCAAGTAAGTGGAACAATAAAATAGCGGAAAGGGCAGGTATTTTCTCATCTTTTGGTTGAGTTTAAAAAGTGAATAAGGAGTTAATTAGCAGAGAAATATAGTCTTAAAAATATATATACTCTAGGGCAAAAAAATATAGTGGTGAAATACTAACTTCCGCTCGCAACCCACTAACTTAAATCAAGTAGTTGGGACTTGATTAGTTTTTATTTTGTATTATGGCTATGGAAAACCCCCTTTCGTAATGGGTGGCCAGGTTGCATCATTTAAAAAATAAAAACTTTGATATTAAACCTCTCGGAAAGCCAACAAAAAAATTTAATAATAGCCATTAAGTCAGGCATTGAACTTGATATGAGTTTCGGGTGATAACTCACTTGGCTGGCGGCACTCGATGACTTGTGAACATTCACTTCCTCCAGACCAGAGTCCACTCGAGTTTGTGCATTTTTTTAATTTCTTGTTTCCTTATCAAAACTTTTGATATTTTATACTCTCCTCCTCCAGCAAGAACTTTTAAATTGAAGGTTTTTGTTTTGTTTTATTAAAAACTTAATTGATTGTTTTGCACTTGGATCTGTGACGCTTCAAATATGATATTTCTTATTAATGACGGGTAGTATCTATCAAGTATTTCCGATGTCCGATAACACATAAAGTTTACCCCCCAAACGAATTAAACAATAATCAATGAGTAGTGTAGTGGTGGTGCCCAAAAAAAAAATAGTAAATCACAAAATTAATAACAACAAACCCATATAGATAATCATTTCTAATCAGTGGAGATTGCTGCTGTAGCTGTTGCTGCTGCTGTTGCTGCTGCTGCTCTTCAACACCTTGGCAACACCCACCTGAGATTTCATTTTGGGGCTGACTTTAATTTTCAAGTTACGAGTGACGAGCTAGCCCACGGACTTCCTGCGAGTGAAAGATTTTCTCTTAAACTAACCCACTCCTACGACCCTCGTAGTAGTGTTGATTGTGGGCGCTGTGGGCGTCACTGCGTTTCAGAGCCGGAGATTGCAGATGCTGGAAATGCTTTCGAGATGAAAATTCGAGAGATCGAGGCTGGAATGGGAATTGGTTATAGTGAGATGGTGATGAGGAGATGCTAATGAGCATGACTAGACACATGGCCCAGTGCCTACTGAAGCTGCTGTTGCTGCTGCTACTTTTGATGATGACGATGAATGACTGGATCTTAACTGGGCCCAGAGCTCATTTGGTAGGTGTTGTTGGCTTTGTTATTGCTGTTGAAAGCCATGTTGCTGGGCGTTGCATGATTCGAGTTGTGTTGGCATAGTTGGCGGCAGTTTTGGGCAAAAGGTACTGATGGTTTTGGTGAGAGGGATGGGCTACTCTAACTACTCTTTTTAAGAGTTAAACAATATAGTTTTAAAGAGTGCTTTATCTTTAAGGGTTTCTTAGATATTTCATTAAAAAGACAACACTTTTTTTTACCATATTGCACCTATTTTTGTTGACTCTGCAGCCCTGTTGCATGCATCTGGTATGTACCTCCTCCGTTCACCTTCCTCCACTCCACTCCACTCCAAATGTTGTGGGCAGCTGAGTGGGGTTATCTGCTGCCGGTGCTGGTGCTGCTGGTCTGGACGGATGGATCGTGATCATGTTCATAGCCCGGCACTATGATGACTATATAAATGCTTCCTCAAATGTGGGGGCTTTCGGGCTATGTTCGAAGCACTCGAATCAGCGACAAGTTCTTTGGCTCTAGCTCCCCTCCCCCGAAAACCATGACGTCGGCAACTTTGGGGCGATTCATTTGAAAAGCGTAGATCAGCAGCCAGCCCGAGGGCTACAAAAGATACAAAAAAAAAAGCAAAGATCCAGAGCCAAGTCAAGACCGGCAGCTGAGATTGAAAGAAATTGATGTGGCCCGGGCATGTTGCTACTGTTTTTGGAGTTACATCTGCAGAGGCTTGGTAGTTCCATTAATTTGAGTATGCCAGGGTATATAAGACCTTTTAGTTGGCTTTAAAAATGATATTTTTGAGATACTCCAAAGAGTATGTTCTATAGAGCTCCCCTCTTTTTATTTCGGATTCCCCCTCGTGACGGATGTTGCGAATATTTTTGTATTGTGCTTGACACATATAAATCCGAGCATATATATTATGCATATGGTGAACAAATACACACACCGTATATGGGGTAATTCTTTCTACGGTCAACTAATTTAGTGTTTCCTGCTGACAACGCCACAAATTCCAGCCACAACGCTGGAAAGAGCGAAAGAAATCTGAAATCAGAGAATTGTGTCACAAAAAATGTTTGCGCTATCCAAAAAAAAAAACAATCTATTATATCAGACAATCTCGAACATTTTACAAAAAAATTGTGAAAAAAAAATCAAATTGTTTTTAAATCTCGTTTTGTTCACTTTTCGATTCGATGTTGTTGTTTTTCCGCTGTTGCTTTCGTTCATTCATACAAATAGCTATTTTTTTTTTGTTTTTTTGTTCGAAAATAGACGACATCCGGTCTGCACGAAATATATAAATCATATTTTTAGATAAACGCTGATATACACGCATACACACACGGCCAGAAAAGCGCTCTGCCAGCCAGAAAAAGTTGTACAAAAAAAAATTATTGGAGGCGAAAAAAAAAAAAATGTTGAATGTAAAATGTTGTTTTCGTAGCCAACTTGTTTGGGTTTCATATTTTTCAAATTTTTTTTTTCTTTGGGGCGACACGAGACGACGACGGCATCGTCATCGAATTTTTTTCATCGATGCCCAATAAAGAATTTGTTCAAAAAACTGAAAATATATGCCGAGTTTTCGAAAAACTATTTTTGGTTGTTTCTGTGAAGAGGAGAATTTCATGAGGGTAATTGGAAATTACAGGAGTTAATTGGTTTTAATATTTGGATATATATTTTTTTTTAAATATATTTTTGGATTAAATTCTGTTTTTGTGGAACTTGCCTCAAACTCAACTCAGGTCCATTAATTCTACCTCTCATCAGCGCATCTAGGCCCCTCTCTATAGACCCCCATCTATCTGTAGCATATCTATCTGTATCTCATAAATATCCATCCCCCACTGGGACTGCCGCCTTGCCTCCCAGCCGCGCAATGTTGAAAGCAAAAAAATTGTGTGGAAATGGAAATAAATTAACACATTTAATGAAAATTTTGCAAAA
>JAJJHT010002556.1:90527-124361 GCA_021223865.1 Drosophila pandora | reverse complement strand
AGATTTACCCTTAGATCGGTTCGTGTTCTCCGCCCATTCTCCATATGTGGCGTGGATTCCTATGGCCCTATTAAAACGACGTTGAAAATTCGTGGTAGACCACCCTACAAGTCTTACATTGCCCTTTTTGTTTGTTTTGCGTCCAAGGCAGTTCATTTAGAAGTAGTATCTGACTTATCAACTGATTCCTTTCTATTGGCATTTCAAAGGTTCGTTGGGCGCCGAGGATGTCCGCAGATCGTGCACTGCGACAACGCGAAGAACTTCGTCGGAGCGAGTCGCCACTTCGCGGCACTGCGGCAGCGAATCGAGGACGTATTTGCGTTCATACCGCCGCGATTTCCGCACTTGGGCGGACTATGGGAGGCAGGTGTGAAATCTGGAAAGCTCCTACGAGCGGTGGGCAGCGCGAAGTTGACCGCAGAGGATGCAGCTCCGTCTTCGTTGGAGTCGAGGCCGTCCTAAACTCGAGGCCCCTGGGCGCCCTCAGTCAGGACCCAAGCGACGGCGAGGCGTTGACTCCCGGGCACCTGTTGACAGGCGGGCCGCTCATCGCCCCCCCAGCACCACGGACACCGGACCAGCAGGGTCTAACGTGCTTGCGGCGATGGCGGCTTGTCTCGTCAATCAAGCAAACGTTTTGGCAGCGATGGTCTCGGGAGTACGTCTTGGGCCTACAGGCGCGGTCGAAGTGGCAGCGGGAGCAGGAGGACGCCAGGAAGGGCGATCTGGTCCTGGTCGCCGAGGACAACCAGCCGCCCCAGCAGTGGATCACCGCCAGGGTCGTTGAGACTCACGCCGGCGCGGACGAAAGGGTCAGGGTCGCCGACGTCAGGACTAGTGCAGGAGCGGTCTTCAGGAGAGCAGTCCACAAGCTGGCGAGGTTGCCGGTGGTTGAAGCCTGATGTAGGCCTTCAACAGGGCCGGTGTAGAATTAATGTAGAAGATTTTGTAGAAGTTGAATTGTATTGAAGTCTAGTATAAGTTAGCATAGGGCGTTGCGGGAGCGCAAGAAAAGCTCTCTCCCGTGAATTCACCCCGCTCCGCCACAATAGATAAGCTAGTCTTAAGTTATTTTGGTAAAAATATAGCAAATTATAACGTTGAGTCGAACGCTTGTGAATTATTTTTCGTCGTCGTTTGAAATTATAGTAAACAGCCACCTTTAGTTTTTTCGAAAGTGTGAGATAAACTAATCTCAATAAACAAATATATATATGAAAATTGTTAAAGCGTGGCAGAAATAATATTGAAGAATAATACTGTATTTCCAAAGTGTGTGGTTCAATGAATTATGTAGGTCAAATATACTCCGAAAATGATACAGTATATTTAGCTTGTCGCGAGTAGAGGAAGCTTGCATCAAAAATGGCAAAGTCAGATTAACGACTGAATTAAACTATAATGGTGTTGGAACTTTAAAATTGCTGCAATTTAGAGATACCTCTATTGTTGGCAGCATCAGATTTTTCCCTTTTTTATGCAAGGGAATTATGAAAGATTCCTTTCACTTAAGAGAAAAAATAAAGGTTTTCACGAGGCTCTGGCCTGGTTCTGTAGCACGCAGTCTGGTACGAATAAACGGGTTTCACCCTGCAATGCACTGCGACTTTTTCACGTTTTTGCTCTTTGGGTCGTAAAGGAAATAAGAGGCTGCATGATTGCGGGTAGTTCAAGCATCATCCCTATTAGCGGTTTTTTTACGCTTAGGAGACTCATTCTAAAGGTAGAGACTATTGAATTAAGAATCGTCGTCGTTTAATTTTTGGATATTAACGATCATCTGACTAATTCATAAAGGATCGTATTTCAAGACAGTCTATACCCACAGCAACAATGATGCAGGCCAACTCGGAGCGAAATGGCTTCATGGCTTATATGGAAAACTAACATGAGGATCACGGATGTCCATGTCAAATCCTATCAAAATTTTGTGAAAGAATTATCCACAAATAACAAGTCCCTTATTGAGAAACACACATACAGTTCAGAAGAATTATTACTGATTATCAATTATAAAAATAATTAATCAAATACTTAACTTACCTTTAGATGCATTAAAAGGGCAACCATTACCATTAATTTTCGGAAAATATTTATATATACCATCGTTCTAGGAAAAAAAAAAGTTTTGGTAAACATTCGGTGAACACGTTTAACAAACTTAACATAAAGATGCGACGGTGTCTCATTCTTTACGAAGGAGAAACAAGATACAACAGTCACTTTCACTAATAATCATATAATCATATAATAAATCATATAAAAAAACGTCTTGAAGAGGTAAAATACCGGTGACGAACATGCATGGGAACATCCAAAATATCTGATATCAATTTTGTTGACGAAAATATGCTATATAGGTATACAGAATTGTTTGGCTATATATAGAGTCTCCTCGCGCACGCCAAGGCATGCAGGTCGTCACCTCGTGGACTCCCGTCCACAGTGATATTGGTTTCGATGACATATGTGCAGTGGATGAGATCAAAATAGGTGATATTCCCCATATAACTCCGACCGGTTGTCTAACTAGTGACGAAGTGCTGTCAAGTGTGAGTAAGTTCAGACAATCAGTTCCATCAACTTATAGTTTAGAGAAACGATCCATCTCAGGATCTTAAGTTCTGTCGAGGTAGTCAGAATTCGTGTGCAGACTATCGATAGCATGTCTTATCCAAAGCTGCAGAGTATATATATATGTATATATAAAACGGATATAACCTGTCGAGCAGCCTTGATGTCCCTCGTGGATTTCTTTTCTATCTGACCCTCCATAAGAAAGGTGCAGCAAGTGAAGTGGCTAAAGTTTTGTTTTAAAAATTAAGATCTAAGATCTAAACTAAGATCTGGTCTCAAGTCTACAGTGCGTGAATAATACCCAGGAGGGAAATTCCGTGTCAATTATTAAGCCATCCTATAGTTCATCTGGATGAGTTTTTGAGAAAGAGGTCATTAAGGGTATCGACTCAAGTTTTCATATTTAGGCGGCCTACAAAAAGTTAGAGCCTGCCCCCTAAATCCCCAGTGTTCCAAAGTCCAGCTAGGCGTCCGAACGCCGCTTCAAGCGCCGGGTCCCTATCTCAATGCACTAGGAAAAGGGAAACATGGGAAAAGTGGATTCAGGTCTCAGTGCAGCCCATCAGGAGCCGTCAGCAGCATCGATAATAAATAAATTAACTTAAAGTTTAAAAGTAACAAGAGCAAAAGGGTAACAACATAAACAAGAAGAACAAGAACAAGAAAGAAAAACGAAATAAATTAATATGTAAAGTTTTAAAAGATTAAAATTATATTATATTAAAAATTTTCTCACACTTTGTTGTATGACGAAATTATAACTAGTTCTACGCTTAAAGGAACTTAAAGCATTTTATAAATAATTTTAAGTAAAATTGAAGTGCTAAATATTTCTCTAAAAAAATATTAAAAAAATTAAATATAAACATACATTAAAACACATGCTTTAGAATAAATAGAAAAGAAACAAAACAAGAAAGGAAAGCTAACTTCGGGCGGAGCCGAAGTTGATACACCCTTGCAGTTAAGGCTGTTCCATTTCGATCGTTCATTTATATGGCGGCTATAGGGTACAGTTGGCCGATCCTTATGAAATTTGGCAGATCTGATTCGAATGCCTAAAATGGAATCCGTAGATGGAATTCTAGCTTAAAAAACACCAAAGTTATGCCTGATCCCCAACCGATGAGACGAATGAGCAGTGGACTGTAGAGTTTTTATGTTCTTGTCAGTTTCGCTGTCTAATTGGTACTAAAGTAAAGTTACAGATCTTCCATTTGTGGAACTTAACGATATGTGTGTGTGTATACATGGTGTGGATTTTAAAGCTTATAGGTATAGAAAATATAAAGATGACAATATGGGCTAACTTATAAACTATGCATCGATAGTTCCTAAACATCCCGGGTCACCCTGAAACACGGTTTCTGAAGTGGGTAATTCCGCAATTTTTGTTATTGGCCGGGTCAGTTCTCCTGCTGCCGTCTTGATCCTGACTGCTCG
The DNA here is from genome assembly GCA_021223865.1 of Drosophila pandora. Lineage (NCBI taxonomy): Eukaryota > Metazoa > Arthropoda > Insecta > Diptera > Drosophilidae > Drosophila > Drosophila pandora. The sequence goes on along the minus strand of JAJJHT010002556.1, from coordinate 120,338 downwards.
AACCATATTGTCCTTTCCTTGGAAAGTGTGGATCACCTTCGCTAAATGCCATGATGATGGTGGTGTATTGGAAATGTTAGGGGTTGCCAGATACTCCTGGTGCCATTGTTTCCAGAAGCCTTGGTTGAAATCCAGCTTGAGCGTGTTGCAGCCATCGGGTTCTTGCTGCCTTGATCTCATCGAATGTTAGAGAATTCGATGTTTGTTTCGAAGATGGGTGCTTCATGCGATGAATGAAGGGCAAAAAGTAAGCAAGTGTGTGTATAAGCTTCAGCCAAGATGATATGCGATTAAGAAGCTTATCTAATGGGTTGTCCAGATACTTTTGACTTCGCCTTGTATGCGTTTGTCTGAAAGAAAAATACTGTTGTGAGTATTGTCCAATTTGACCAACAATTGATCCTTGTCCATCAGCCGTGAAAGACCATAATTGGAAGTCAATAAGCTCGGATACTCCCAAGCCACGGGATGCGCAATCTGCTGGGTTCGACTTTGAATCTAAATTCCGCCATGCATGCTTCGGAATGGTTTCAAGGATTTCTAATGTGCGGTTCCCAATAAACGTATTAAGTTGGGCTGGTGAATACGATAGCCATGACAGGACTCAGGCTCACCCAGATTTGACGGAACATCTTGACTATGGCCGCTGAAAAGACATATTTGTACATACGGAATCGCAAGCACACAGCAAACAGGTCTCGCTGAATACTTGGTCCGATCGAGAGCGTATCGTTTAAAGCCATGACTTTGTCGTCTTGATATGAGCCGTCGAAAACCACTCGAAAAGTTTCCGACCCCATACGGGATGATGTGGCAGGTAGAAATTCCTACCCTTGGGAATTTCGCTCGGTGAGATTTGTCGCATATGTCCTAGCTCCTGGTATTCCCTCATGAACTTTACGTAATCGTTGATTTTGTGCCAAACAAAATCATTTGAACCTCTGCAGCGCTCCTTGAAGTGTATCTGCGAACTGTGTTTCGGATACTTTAAACGGAAGTTCCACGATGTACTAGCCTTGTTCGTCTCGAGTGTGTGTTGCAATTAAGTGTTTCTCCACCTCCTGGTCTTCAGGTTGAACTTCTACTTTGCGTTGTATGCTCTCCAGTTCCCAGAACCTTCTGAGATAAGCATCAATGTCGATTGTTGTTGTAAGTGCCGTAGCGTTGCATGCGCGTGATGAAAACAGTGATGTAATTACTCATCCAAAAATCGATGATATAGCAATGAGCTTTCCTTTGTTGTCGTAGATCTGTCTCCCAGTTATAACACTCCAAACGTGTTCGCTGCCCAAAAGAATGTCAATTGGGGCATTTGTGCTAAATTGTGAATCTGCCAGTTGCAGATCGTTGAAAACTCGAAGTTCAGACGCGTCGATGGCCTGCCTTTCCAAGGATAATGTAATCTTACCAAGCACGTGAGCCTGGACTACCAGCTGATCTTGTGAAATACGGGATTGAATGCATATAGTGCTGCATCCCCTTGTAGTGTCTGCTTTGATTGATGAAATTCCCGTAACCAGTATGCGTAATAACGTACGAGCCAATCCAAGTGTTTGAATACAGGGTTCAGATACATACGACAGTTCTGAACCTTTGTCGAATAGGAGTCTACCAAGCTACCAAATCTCCATTTGCGTTGCGAACGTTGACCATAGCCATAGGCAAGGTGCTCCTGTTCCATCCAGTTGCTTGTTCTGAATTTGCAGTGCCTTGTGCACATACAATTACTATAGAACCTTCTGCTTGTGCGATGTGACTCGTAATCACCGTTGAGATGTGTGCGCTAGGATTCTCCTGATCCTCACCAGTTTGAGCAATTGTTCCAATAGCCTTTGCGTGCGTTGCGTGTCTGCACTTGAACGTAGATTTGCATTTTCTGACCCCATGACTAGGTTTCAGACAATTGTAGCATAGAGCGTTTTCCTTGGCCAACGAAAATCTCTGTCCTGCTGACATATCCAAGAATTGTTGGCATTCATACAGACGATGTACTGTAGAACGACATTTGCTGCACTTGTTTGCTTCAAGTACAACCAGCGAATGTGTGACCTTCCTTGTCTTGTTACCTTGGCTATTGAGGCTGTAGTCTTGCCTCTGAGCTCCAGTTCCTCGCTACGTGCATCAAAAAATTTGAAGAATTCCTCCAGTGTGGGTGAGTCTGACTCCACACTGCGCTCGATCCACCTGCGTCGAGTGTCTGCATCCAGCTTCTCCAGCGTCAAGTAGATGATCCAACAGTCTCGTCCTGTTTCCTCTATGGCATCCAGACCACGCACTATTTCTTTGGCGCCGTCTGACATCTTCCGTAATGGGGCTGTATCCGACCTTGTTGTTGTTGGCAGCTTCATAAACTGCTCCAATAGTGAATTCACCAAGTGCCGTGGACGATTATATCTTTCATTAAGTCGCTCCCACGCAGTGTTGTCAGCTGAATCCGTAATAGCCAAATGCCGTACCAGATTCGCAGCCTCGTCGATCAGAAGAGATTTCAAATGATGAAATTTGTGCATATTTGTCAAACTCTCCTTTTTTTGAATTGTGCTCTCATAAATGTCTTTGAAAGCTGGCCACACTGAATAATTGCCAGCGAACCGTTTAATTTGAATTTTAACGGTCCCTACCATTTGAGCACTACCTGAATTTGCCACGTAGACGTCCCTCCTTCAAGTCTCGAGATGTTTGTAAGTTTCGCTGTCTAATTGGTACTGTTGAGCTATTAATGGTTTTTAATAGCGGCCAAATGAATTAAATTCCAGAGTTCAATTTTCAAGCCAATTTCAATATTTATTTTTCGAGGGTTCAACTCTAACCCCAACTTGCAGACGCTCCAATCAATAACAAAATTACAAGTACAAAGCTGAGCAATATGAATTAGCAATATGAACACACAAAAATGCAAGATTTGCTAGTGTGCAGCAGCTCTACAAAAAAGCTCCCCAAAGCGCATGCGCTACAAATACCAGCAAAGCGCATGCGAACGGGGGAGAAGTAAACAAAACCAGAACTGCCGATAACCCGCCGCCGCTACACAAATTATAATATATGTAGCTTATTTTACGCAGCTTCGCCCTTTTCTGCTTGGCTCAACATCCTCCCCCCGTTGAAGGCTGGGTCTTCAACCAAATCCTTGACAGGCAGCAGACACAACCGTGACACCGCACGCTTAGTCATTCCAACCGCTGTTTTAAGAACGGCTACACGGTTCACTCCGTCACGCCCAGGAACCAGCTCCAGTATCCTGGCCAGAGGCCACCTCATTGGGGGTAGATTTTCATCCTTCACCAGGACTATGTCTCCAACAGCAATTACAGGGCCAGGGGTGCGCCATTTGGAACGCTGCTGCAACAGCGTGAGGTACTCTTCCTTCCAACGAGCCCAAAAAACCTGCTGCAGGAAGGAGACTCTCTGCCACCCATCCAGCCGATTAAAGTTTAGCGCAGTAAGGTCCGGCTCGATGAATGTTGAAGGCAGTCCGCCATTTAAAAAATGTGCCGGCGTCAGGACATCTAGATCCGCAGGATTCTCTGAAATCGACACAAGGGGCCGAGAATTAATAATTGAGGCGATGCGACACAACAAAATCCTTAATTCCTCGAAGCCAAGAACTGCGGGACCAACTGCGCGATAAAGATGGTGCTTAGCCGTCTTCACTGCTGCTTCCCACAGACCACCAAAATGGGGAGAGCGTGGAGGAATAAATCGCCACTCGATAGACTCAGACAGGCAAAACTCGTGCAGAGAAGCCTGATGATCCTGGCTGAGGAATCTTCGCTTCAACTCAATTAGCTCATTCTTGGCTCCCACAAAATTGGTGGCATTATCCGACCATATCTGCCTGGGTTTACGTCGCGTACAAATAAAACGTTGAAGGGCGCTCAGAAACGAAGCGGTGGAAAGGTCCTTAACCAACTACAAGTGGATTGCCTTCGTGCTGAAGCAGATGAATACGCTTACATAACACTTAATAGGGCCCTTATTCCGAGTCTCTGCCTTGCCGGTGACATCAAAACATTGGAATCCTTAAACCCTCTCGGTAGGAAGATCGGCCATGACATGCTCCAGTAGACGAGGCTTTGCGCGAAAACAGCGTACGCATTTATTCACAACCCTTGAAACTGTCTTCCTCCCCCCAATGGGCCAGTATTGAGAACGGATTTTCGCCACTAGTGCCCGAGGGCCAGAATGCAGGTTCTTCTCGTGAAAGTGAGTCACTAAAGCCGAAGTGACGGGATGGCCTCTGGGAAGAATGATTGGATGACGTCCGTCAAAATCCAACGCAGAGTTCCGCAATCGCCCGTCAACACGAAGCAAACCATCATCATCCACAAAGGGAGCAAGCGCGGCCAGAGGGTTTGAGGGCGTAACCAAACTGCGTGACTTTAGTAAACTTATCTCTTCCTTAAACTCGGTAAGCTGGACGACGCGCAACAGCAGATGGGTTCCTCCTTTGAGATCCTGAACAGAAATCGCTTCGTGACGGATGCGGCGGCAAAATTTGTAAACGTAGGCGAACACTCTCTGTAGGGAGGGAAACGAGTTGACAATGCGGCGATATCCCTGGGTGGAGCCGTAGCCAATAGAGTCCTGGCGCGAAGTTCTATGGTTGCCTTTTCGGTCACAATAGCGATGGGCCAATCATCCTTGGAACCACGAAGAAATGGAGGGCCTTGGGACCAAAGCTGGGAGTTTAATAGCTCAGTGGGAAGAGAACCTCTTGACAGTAGATCGGCTGGGTTGACGGCAGTAGGAACATAAAGCCATTTCATTGCCTTGGTGAGCTCCTGAATGGAAGAAACGCGATTAGAAACAAAAACGTTAAACCGAGCAGGTTCATCTTGAATCCAGGATAGGGCAACCAAGGAGTCACACCAACAATAATAATCTCCTTTATACGTCCCAAGATCAGCAACTTCAGCCATCAGTCTTGCTAGTAACTCAGCTCCACATAGCTCTAGTTTTGATATTGTCTGAGTTTTAATGGGTAACAACCGACAATCAGAACCTGACAATACGTACACGCAAGCTCCATACGCATCTAAGCTAGCGTCGCAGAATCCGTGGACCTCCAGCCTTTCTTGGCAGGGAATGACTAACCGAGGAAACTTGATTCGCTGAATTTGGTCAAAACTGGAACAGAACTTTAACCACTCGGAGAGAAGAGACTGAAGAAGGCTTTCATCCCATGACAAATTTTCTCGGCACATAAAACCGAGCGACGGAAGATAGTATCGATCTCCTGGTTGGTTTGGCGGTGGGCTGAAGAGCTTCAAAGGTAAACAGCAGCAGGTCAGCAGAAGGATCCCATGCTAATCCAAGAGTCTTTGTGAACGGACTGCCATCGTCAAATTTCAAGTACGCTTTCAAGTTCACTTTCGGGTACGCCTTCCAAAACCTCTGGGATGTTGGAGCACCATTTCCTTAATTGAAACTGACCCTTGTTCAACAGGCTCGATGTTTGAGCTATTATCTCAAGCGCCTCAGTCTTTGTTGGGGCACCAGATATAAGGTCGTCCACATAAAAATCCTGGAGGACAACACGAGAGCCAACGGGAAAACCGGCACCTTCATCCTTAGCCAGCTGGTGCATTGAGCGAACAGATAGAAAAGACGCTGGCTTTGTGCCATACGTCACGGTGTCGAGCTTAAAAACCTTCACGTCATCGTGGGTAGAATCTCTCCAGAGGATGCACTGCAGAAAACTATCATCCGGAAAGACCCTTACGCAGCGGTACATCTTGCAAATGTCCCCAGTCAAAGCTACAAGGTGAGACCGAAACCAAAGCAATGTGTGAAAAAGCTTAGGCTGAATCACGGGGCCGGACATCAGGACATCATTGAGGGAATAGCCAGAGGCCGTAGCAGCAGAGGCAGACCGTCTCCTAGCTGGATTTGCCCGACTGAGAGCAGATCAAAAACAGGCTTGCTCCAATCAGCAGATCCACACGCTGAGCTCGGTGGAAGTCCGGGTCAGCTAGAACCACATTGGCGGGAACCTTCCAATTGGACACATCTAAGTTCAGGCCAGGTCGACGCTCTATGATGTGAGATGTCACAATTGCCTCAATGTAAACGGAAGACGTGGATAGGCGAGACTTCAGGCCAACGTTAACCGATGCTCCATCCGTAGTAAACTCTGCGTCTCCAAGGCCAGTCACTGCTACAGAACATTTGGACCGATGAAGCTGAAGTTGGCTGGCCAGCCGTGATGTGATGAGATGAACTTGGGAGCCGGAGTCAAGTAGCGCTCGACAAGGAAGAAAGGCTCCTGATCTGCCACGGACGAGAATGTGGGCGGTGGGCGAGAACACTATTTCAGCGCTGCGATCCTGTGCAACAAGTGCATTAGCAGGAGGAGCCTGAGAGGTCGCAACCCCAGCTACATTGGCCGGATTCGATCCAGAAGCAGGAACGGAAGTGGCGCTAGATAAACGCTCGCAAGGATGCAATAGCGCATGATGTCGGCGATTGCAAGTTGGGCAGCGGGAGGATGAGCATCCGCGGGCTAAGTGATCAGACTTGAGGCACACAAAGCAGAGGGCAAGACGTCGGACCTCATCGTATCGTTCCTCAACTGACAAGGCGAGAAAACTTGGGCAAGAAGGCACAGCGTGTGCCAGGATGCCGCACAGGGCACACGAAGCAGGCGGAGCATTCAGAAGCATGCAGGATCGGTTGTTAAATGGCCTACGTCGGCCCGCTTGGTTCGCTGACAAATGCGGAGCTAAGGCCAAATCCACCGTCTCCAGGGTACGGCACCTTTGTTCCAGAAACCGAGCCATAGATTCCCAAGTTGGCAGACTATCATCAGTGCTTCCTGCCAGAGAGTCTTCCCATTTGGCCTTTGTGGCAGGGTCCAGCTTTTGAAAGATGATCTGGATGAGGAGGCATCCTTGAATTTCGGCCGACGTCGCGGAACTCATAAGGGCCCGCATATGTCCATTGAATCGGTCGGATAATTCTCGAAGAGTAGGATCCCGGCTCAACCGCCCTTAACTGCAGGATCTCGTTGATGTGAGCCTGGAAGATTAAGCGACGGTTGCTGAAACGGTTGCGCAAAAAGTCGAGGGCAATATCATAGTTAGCGTCGCTAATCTCAAGCGCCCTCACAGTCTCCAGGGCTGAGTCCCGCAGGCAGGAAATGAGCCACCTGAGCTTCTCCATCTTGGTCAAGTGCGGGTGGCTGTCAATGGTTGTCCTAAATAAGGCGCAGAAATCCGGCCACTCGGCATAGCCGCCGCTAAATGTTGGCATTGGCAACAGGGGCAATGAGGGAGCAGGCCTATATGGAGCGTTTGAAATCCCAGCACCATTGGTAGCATCTAACAGCGTAGAGTGAGCAGCAACCCGCATAGAACGCTTGGCCACCTCCACCTGGATGTCAACGTGCACGTCCGTAGCCAGCTGAGAGAATCGCCAATATAAATCGCTCCCGATCTCGCTGTAGTTTAGCTCCTCCAATTCCTCCTGCAGCGTGGTGAAACGGTCGCGCAGACGCTTCTCCATAGACTCGAGGGTCAGAATGGTTGAATCGTCAGTTTGCATCGCAGCCTTGACCTTCCGATGCAGTACCTCCATTTCCTGACATGTTACCTCTGCGCGTCTCCGCAGCATCCTTTCACGGCTTGACGCAGCAGATGCAGTAGCTTCAGCTCCAGATTCCATTGTGCAATTTAATTAAAATGCAACTTTGCGACAACAAAACCAACAACGGTGTTTTAGTGGCACTTTTAATGCTGATCGCGATAATTGAACGGGATGATAATCACGTCGGGGTCACCAAAATGTTGAGCTATTAATGGTTTTTAATAGCGGCCAAATGAATTAAATTCCAGAGTTCAATTTTCAAGCTAATTTCTTTACTTATGTTTCGAGGGTTCAACTCTAACCCCAACTTGCAGACGCTCCAATCAATAACAAAATTACAAGTACAAAGCTTAGCAATATGAATTAGCAATATGAACACACAAAAATGCAAGATTTGCTAGTGTGCAGCAGCTCTACAAAAAAGCTCCCCAAAGCGCATGCGCTACAAATACCAGAAAAGCGCATGCGAACGGGGAAGTAGTAAACAAAACCAGAACTGCCGATAACCCGCCGCCGCTACACAGATTATAATATATGTAGCTTATTTTACGCAGCTTCGCCCTTTTCTGCTTGGCTCAACAGGTACTAAAGTTAAGTTACAGATCTTCCATTTGTGGAACTTAACGATATGTGTGTGTGTATACATGTTGTGGATTTTGAAGCTAATAGGTATAGAAAATATAAAGATGACAATATGGGCTAACTTATAAACTATGTGTCGAAAGTTCCTAAACATATGCCAATTCCGATCGTTCAGTTATATGGCAGCTATATGATATATTCGGCCGATCCTTATAAAATTCGGCAGAACAAATTATTTTGTTCAAAATAGAATCTGTACCAAGATCCATCTTTCAAACATAAAAAACAACAAGAAAGGAAAGCTAACTTCGGGCGGAGCCGAAGTTTATATACCCTTGCAGTTGAGTCGCAGTCCGCTAGGGGGAAATATAACATGTGTGGAAAGTCCCAACCCTCTAACTTAAAAAACACCAAAGTTATGGCATTTCCGATCATTCAGTTATATAGCAGCTATAGGATATAGTCGACCGATCCCGGCCGTTCCGACTTATATACTACCTGCAAGGAAAAGAAGGATGTGTGCAAAGTTTCAACTCGATAGCTCTAAAACTGAGAGACTAGTTTGCGTAGAAACCGACAGCCAGACGGACAGACGGACATGCTTATATCGACTCAGGAGGTGATCCTGATCAAGAATATATATACTTTATAGGGTCGGAGATGTCTCCTTTACTGCGTTGCACACTTTTGACCAAAATTATAATACCCTCTGCAAGGGTATAACAAGGGTATGCCAATTCCGATCTTCTACGACAGCTATAGGATATAGTCGGCCGATCCTTATGAAATTTTGCACATAAGATATTTTGGCGAAATATAACATGTGTGGAAAGTCCCTTATAAAATTTGGCAGATCTGATTCGAATGGCCAAAATGGCATCCGTAGAAAGTCCCATCATTCTATCTTAAAAAACACCAAAGTTATGGCATTTCCGATCAATCAGTTATATGGCAGCTATAGCATATAGTCGACCGACACCGGCGGTTTCGTCTTATATACTACCTGCAAACAAAAGAAGGATGTGTGCTAAGTTTTAACTCTATAGCTCTAAAACTGAGAGACTAGTTTGCGTAGAAACAGACAGACGGACATGCTTATATCGACTCAGGAGGTGATCCCGATCAAGAATATACATACTTTATAGGGTAAGAGATGTCTCCTTCACTGCGTTGCACACTTTTGACCAAATCGTAGTAGGGAATAGTAGATGAAGAGCTGCTAATAATAATGTAAACGGCGAGTGCATATTGTAGTGATGAGCAAGATAACATTAAGATTTGTTTTTGTGATATTCCCATATACCTAAGTTTTCAGCTGCATCACTTATTATTTAGCGATTACGCTAAATAATGTTTTGGTGAGTGTTGGCACAACAACACTGCATCAGCTGCTCTGCAGACTCTCTTGTCTTAACACCATTTGATAATTTAGTTATAAACAGTATGATATTCATTAAACAGAAAGTAAAGTAAAGTTTTAACTTTAAAGTAAACACAATCAAAAGTTAAGATTAAATTAATCTTTGCTGTCTTCTGAAATTCAGTTTGAAAAATTTTCGTAAATCTATTATTGATAAAAACCATTAATTTGCTATATTTAACTATATGTTCAGTTCGAATTTATTAAAACGAATTCTGGATCTTCCACTGATTTATAAAATATACATTTATGAATAAAAAACCCTTGAAAATCAAACCACAATATTTTGTATTAGTTTGTATGTGATAGTTTGTATTTTTAATTATTGATAACCATATTTTATAATGTATGAATAATTAACAGTGTTCTTCATTCTAATCGAAAAACCGCCGTAGAAGCTTGCAAGAAAAAGGGGCCTAGCAAATATGATAGATGGAAGTATAAGGCCATGGTAGGGCGAGCCAAAAACGACCCAATGCAACCTGGGGGTGTAAGATTGTTTGTTAAGATTGGTTGTTCTACGCAAACTAGTCTCTCAGTTTTTCAGCTATCGAATTAAAACTTTGCACACATCCTTCTTTTGTTTGCAGGAAGTAAGTGGAAACGGCCGGGATCGGTCGACTATATCCTATAACTGCCACTGATTGTTTGGAAATGCCATACCTTTGGTTTTTTTTAAGTTAGAGAGTTCAAACTTTTCTGCACATGTTATATTTGGGCAAAATATTTCATCTACCAAATTTCATAAGGATCGATCGACTATATCCTTTAGCTTCCATATAATTGAACGATCGGAAATGGAAAAACCTTAACTGCAATGGTATATTAACTTCGGCTCCGCCGAATTGTTTATAATGTAGTGGTTATAAATTTGTAACCTATTTTTATTTACTTTTTTTTCCTTCTTCTCTACATCTCTTCGTTAATATTGTTATTTTTTTTTATTATTTTCTAACATTTGATTTAGCTTCTCTTATTCTACCTTAGTTCTAGCTCTTTTATTTGCAATTTGCAATCTGAATTCGAATTCTTTAGCATAATCGTCCACATTGTATATTGGGTCGATAGTTTTTGATTAGTCAAACTCGGTGAATTTTTATACCCTTGCAGAGGGTATTATAATTTTGTCAAAAGTGTGCAGCGCAGTGAAGGAGAGATCTCTGACCCTATAAAGTATATATATTCTTGATCAGGATCACCTCCTGAATCGATATGAGCATGTCCGTCTGTCCATCTGTCTGTTTCTACGCAAACTAGTCTCTCAGTTTTGGAGCTATCGAGTTCAAACTTTGCACACATCCTTTTTTCCTTTGCAGGCAGTATTATATACTCGGAACGGCCGGGATCGGTCGACTATATCCTATAGCTGCCATATAACTGATTGATCGGAAATGCCATAACTTTGGTGTTTTTTAAGTTAAGAGTTGGGACTTTCCACACATGTTATGTTTGACCAATATATCTTATGTACAAAATTTCATAAGGATCGGCCGACTATATCCTATAGCTTTCATAGAACGATCGGAATTGGCATAACTTTGGTGTTTTTTAAGTAAGAAAGATGGGATTTGGTACAGATTCTATTTTGGACAAAATAATCTGATTTGCCAAATTTCATAAGGATCGGCCGACTATATACGATCCGCTATATATCTGACTGCGACTCAACTGCAAGGGTATATAAACTTCGGCTCCGCCCGAAGTTAGCTTTCCTTTCTTGTTATTAATGACTTTCCCCCATTCTTAACAATCTCGCTGCTAATAATGTACGCAATAATGTCTAATTAATGTACATTAGGCATTGTCTGCAATACAAATCCGTTTCTGCCCAACACAGACTTCAGTCCAATCTCGATCATTTTCAAAAATGGTGTTAAGCTAATAACCTAATACTCAATGGATCAAAATGCAAACTAATTTTTTTATCGTACTAGCCCTCATCAGGCTACGTACTATCTCTATGGGATTGCCTTAGAAAAATTAACTCTAATGATCTTGGTGTCCTTTTAGACATAAAACTCAAATTTTCCGACCCTATTTCTAAAACTAAAACGAAAGGTATTTTTTGGTTTATCAAAAGATGCGCAAACCAATTAAACGACCCTTATATTACTAAAAGCTTATTTATATCCTTCGTCCGTCCGATACTCGAGTACGGCTCAAGTATCTGGTGTCCCCAAAATGGGGTTCATTAAGACCGCATAGAATCCGTGCAAGAGAATTTCCTATTATTTGCTTTTAAGGGATTAACTGGGATGCAAATCTTCAGCTTCGTATATTCGTATATTGTAGACTCTTACTAATAAATTTTCCCTCCTTAACAAATCGTAGAACAATGCTGGGTGTCGTTTTCCTACACAACCTTATTATTGGTGATGTAGATAGCCAGATATCCAGCGCAACATGCTTACAGTTTAATGTTCCGAATAAAAATATACACTATAAAATAAATATAGTGAATAATAATAAAATAATACAATAATCGAACTATAAACTATAGTCCTCTATTCCAAAGCAACATATGCACAGCATGATCCTCTCAGGCAAACTCAGAGTTTTCTTTTCCTATTACAATGGTCTCTATCGCATTATTTTACTATCGTCATCATTAAATATAAAAACATCTATTTTAAATTTCTTACAAGAGTCCAAAACCGTGAAAAAACAAGTTTTTGTCAGTTTAGATTATTCAGTTATATTATATACTAGCTGTTCTCTGCCCCGCTCCGCTGAGGCGTATTGGGGTTGGACGTTCAAGAAATAAAGAACACGACTCTGCAATCGGTATATTAGTCGGGATCACGGGAATCCTAGGAATAAACACATCTGAACCTTTGAAAGGTCTTGTTGAGATCGTTGCTTCCACTACATTATTCATTAATTCTTGACCGCAAGTCGCGTGCCGTTGCAGAGTTTGGGTTGATTAATATTCCGGAGCATAATAATTGGGACTATCATTTTCAATTTCAATATGAAGGGTTGCATCCAAGGCAGATTAAATGAATTCGAAAATTCCGTTGGATAATTAACTGTTTCATCTGTCTCCACGACGCTGTCTATTAACTTATATGTATTTTTCTCAGTTTCTATGCTGGATTGGATAACATGATTAAGTTAATAGACGTCTTTATTCTTGGCGGCAAGGATAGCTTGTTCACTGATCCAATCGTGATTTCTATAATTGATTTTAATGTTAGGAAATACTTTTTCGATTAGTTCCTCTTTCGATGTTACTAAATTACAAAAATATTCTGGTAGTGATATTTCTCTTGACGTCTCATTAACTGGCGGCTTTCCGTTCTCAATGTCCAGTAACTGTCGTAAGGATACATCGGCTGATTCATCGTTCTGCAACTGGACACGCATATTCGTCAATAACTGCAATGCATTTATCTCGTCCGCTGGTGGCAATCGAGAAATTACAGGCAATGTTTGCTTGAAATCTCCTGCGAGTAATATCAACGCATTCCCGAATGGTTGAACGGTTCCGCAATGAACCGAACAGCAATGATCGATCAAGCCTCCAGCGCTTGTGTGCCATCCCAAGCAATGAGTTTACATGCTTGCAGTACTTTTCCCATACCTGTTGCTCTGGAAATGAGGCACGTGGGAATCTTGATGAATTGCATGTTCAATTGCAACTTCAGCGCTGAATGAGCAGTCCTTCCACCAGGTAACAATGTCGCAGCTATTCCGGATGAACTTGCTTCAGCTAAAGCTATATCCTTATATCCTGCAGATGGCGCTGCGGTCGGTGCATAGAGAATTGTTATAAAAACAACAAATTTTTTTGCGATCGCGGGTGTATAAATAACATGAAAATTAGATTAAAACCAAGCCCAACCTGACTCTATAGTGAGTTAAAATTTGAGCTTGAATAGTTCAGTGCTTTTCAAATGTAAAAGAAACTTTAGGAGTCTTTAGGAAACTAAATAGGATAATATTGGAATTTACTGGCAGGTGAAGATAAAAATATTGTCTTTCATCAATTTTATTACACTTTGAATATATTTTTCCTTGGTATACAAGGCACCTTGTATTAAATTTAAAGTGACGTAGCTAAGTGAAAGTAGCTCGGTCAAATTTCAGCGTGCATAACGTAAAATATTATAACATAGGAGGTATATTCGCCGGTGCCGGATTCAGTTTAATCAGGATCCGAAGAATCCGTCGTTCCACCACAATCAACTTATTGGATCTAGTATCTTTGGTAATTGATGGATTCTGGAATGGCTTACACTACAAATTTAAGGGTAATCGAGTGAACCTTAAAATTGATGATTGTTTTGGGGTCAGAGAACACAGTATTGAAAGTATTGAATTTGTCAGGAAATGATGGTCGTTTTCCTCTGCCATTTTGTATTTCACCACGCGCAGCCAGTCGCTATGATCTTATTTCACGTCCGTTCACTTTTCTGAGGGCTGTTCATGATTGCCTTCCCTCTTCTCTTCCTCCTTTCCATCATTGCGCCACGCTCAGCAGGGCTTTACTCTCCTTCCCCACCGCGCTCTCATTCAAAAAAGGTTCTCTCTCTTCATTCGCTCTTCATTTGCAATGCTCATTTATTTCCTCTTAGACTATACACTTAACTTATAATCAATCAGTAAATAGTATTTAAAATGAAATCTAACTTATCTCGGACAAATTTATGTTTACGTGGATGTATAATATGTGCAGATTGAATAAAATCTTTGGAAGTAACAAGCGACCAAAGTACAAAAAAAGTGTAATTTTTGACCAACTTTGAAAAATTTAATTTGTTAAAAAGGCCATTTTTTGGGCTTGGACGTATATTTATTAAAGATGTTTACTCGCGCCTAGTCCGCGTTTCATTCGGTATGCCCCAAGGAAGCCATCTTGGGTCCTATCTTTTTACAACGACTTGTAAACGACTAGCAAATATCCTAAAGCTTAATGGATCTAAATGTAAACTCATATCATTTTATCAATCCAGCATTTACCAGGCTACGTCCCATTGAAAATATGGGAAAGCCTAAAAATAACAATCTCAAGATAATGATTTGGGTGACTATTAGATTACAAACTTATATTTACCGACCCTGTATCCAACATGGTGAACAAAACAAAGGGTGTGCCATCTTGGTTTTATTAAAGGAAGGCAAACGATTTTATTTAATAATTTATTTTAACACATTAAATACAGTATTAAATATTAAACTTAATTTAAAGTAATACGAGTTATACTGGATGCTGGAGCCTTCGAGATTATGGCTTAAAGCCTTGTCATACTGTGAATTTAGTTTTAGCTAAATAGTTAAAAAGTTTCACAATGAATTTATGACCCAAAGTGAGAAACTCTAATGGTTCAATGCTAATTAGTGGCATATATCCACGATGTTCCCTACATAGTAGTCAAGAAGGCTGAATCCACCCGAGTAAAAGGTGCTCGTAAGTGCATTGAGTATGACCGATCTGTGAGCGATCCGTTGCGATCCATCGTCTACCAAGGTTTGAAGAGACATAGATTAGCTGGGGCCTATAGAAAAGTACCTGCGTCTAAAAAGTACCCATGCGACTTGTTTCAATTCGCTAAGATGACCGCAAATTAAGTTCGGAATGTCCTTCATGTGACTTGCTGCGTGATCTGCATATTCATTCCCGGGAATCCTTTGATGAATGGGGCCCAGAGCAAGGTGAATTTTCGCTGGTATGTAGACGATGGCATTCGGATTTCCCGCATGGTGAAGGAACTAGTTGGCAGTTTGAAAGAATTTCGTCGAATTTTAATTGTGACTCCCTATCACCTTCGGGCACTCCCTCCATAACCTCTGGCATGTTGGAGCACCATTCCCTTCATTGAAACTAATCCTTGTTCAAAAGGGTCGATGTCTGGGCTATTATCTCAATCGCTTCGGTCTTTGTTGGGGCACCAGATATAAGGTCGTTCACATAAAAATTCTAAAGGACCCCAGAGAGCCAACGGGAAAACCCGCACCTTGATCCTTAGCTGGAAAATTGAGGGAACGGATAAAAAATACGCTGGCTTTGTGCCATAATTTAAGTTGTCGAGCTTAAAAACCTTTGTTCCAAGAACCGAGCCATAGATTTCTAAGACGGCCGGATGTCATCACTGCTGCTTCCTGCTGGAAAGTCTTCCTACACCTTTTGAAGATTATCTGGATTAAGCGGTACCCTTGAATTTCGACCGACGTCTCGGAACTTGGAACCCGCATATGACCATTGAATCGGTCGGTTAACTCCTATTAATCGGGCATAACAGTAGGTCCCTGAGTCGTAGTCAAAGAACGCATAAAAGTTCTGACTAAATGTACCTGAATTCTGCAAGGGACTGATCGGGTTGACCAGGCGCAGGCCCCAGTGTTGACTATATTCGACCCGCAATATCCAATAGAATTGGATTCAGATGCAAGTTCACCTATTGCTATGGCTATGGTGGTATATTATTGCATAAAATTGTCAACAAACCCTACGTGGTAGAATATTATAGTAAGCGAACGTCTCCAGCTAAATGTAAATTTCATTCATAATTAGACGTTAGAAACACTAGCGGTAGTTAATGGTATCAAATATTTCCACTTCTTGCAGGGATTCACAAATTCTGTTTGTATACAGACTTCAATTCCTTAAAAGCTACTCGTACAAAGTTGGACTTAACGCCGAGGGTATACAGTGAATGGGGCATTTCTGCAATCTTATGACTTTGACATAGAATACAGCAAGGGTGGTATATGGTAGCTATATGGTTATATGGTAACTATATGGTTAAATGGTAGCAAGTTATATGGTAGCTATAGGATATAGACGGCCGATCCTAGACGGCCGGATATAGACGGCAGATCGGATAAGTTTGCCCAAATTAGAATGCATAGAAAGTCCCATCCTTTTAACTTGAAAAACAACGAAGTTATTTTATTTCCGATCAATCGGAAGTTATATGGCAGCTATAGGATATAGTCGACCGATCCCGGCCGTTCCGACTTATGTACTACCTGCAAGGAAAAGAAGGATGTGTGCAAAGTTTCAACTCGATAGCTCCAAAACTGAGAGACTAGTTTGCGTAGAAACCGACAGACAGACGGATAGACGGACAGACGGACAGACGGACATGCTTATATCGACTCAGGAGGTGATCCTGATCAAGAATATATATACTTTATAAGGGCGGAGATGTCTCCCTCACTGCGTTGCACACTTTTGACCAAAATTATAATACCCTCTGCAAGGGTATAATAAATAAAACAAAAAATATATTTTCAATAAATAAGAAAAAAGCAAAAGAATGAAAATATAGTAAAATAAAGAAAAAAACTGTAAGAAAGAAAAAAAAATGAAAAGAGTAGATACACTAAACAACAAGAAAGGAAAGCTAACTGCGAGCGGAGCCGATGTTTATATACCCTTGCAGTTAAGCAACAGCTTATATTATTAATTTATATATCGGATCGTATATAGTTGTCCGATCCTTATGAGAATTTCACCATTGAATCAAGTATCAAGTACACCCCAAGTATCTTTAAAAATAGCAAGGCGGCACTTCCAATCGTTCAGTTATATGGCAGCTATAGGATATTGTTGGCTGATCCTTATAAAATTTGGCAAATCGGATTACTTTTCCCAAAAGGAAACCAAGTACCAAGTCCCATCTTTCTAAATAAAAGAACACCAAAGTTATGCCACTTCCGATCATTCTATGACAAATATATAGCCCACCGAGTCTTCTAGAGATGCTGGAAGAGTTAATTCGGAGGACCGCCTTGTAGAGTCCGACATTCAAGCACGAAAGTTTCCTTGGAGGGTGTTGATCTATAGCGTTTTGATAGCGGGCGAATTAATATGACGAAGTTCAATTTTTATATTTAATTTATTGAGAGCTAATTCCGCGCAATAAAACAAAATAGCGGCCCGTCAATAACAACTCCAAAAATATAACAAGAAGAAGAACAGCTTTTACGCAGAAGCTCTTCCAAAGCTCCCAAAATCGCATGCGCTACAAATGACAAAAAAGAGCCGCGGCAGATAAACAAATTATTCTAACTAGTGATTAACAGTAATAGGCTGAAGGACCCTCGTGGGTAAGTCCGACGGTCTCAAGTGCGAGAATTAGATCGAGAAGGATCTGTGATCCGTGGCTCAAGGACCCCTTGTGCAAAAGTCTGCCGACTTTAAGCGAGTCCGCGAAGGACCCTTGGTATAACTGAAGCCCAGGGTTAAACAAGTCGGGTTGGACAGGGGGTCATTTCCCGGCCGAGAGGTGGGCCTGGGAGGTGTACCAATTGGCGACCAATACGGATCAGGTGCCGGTCACGGCGAAAGGGCAAAAATCAGTGAGCCTGGAGCAGGGACGCCAGAGCAGATCAACGGTATCAAAGGAGCAAGGGAAGCAGCGAAAACCAGGAGCAAAGACACCGCGGGATCAGATCGACGGCGGCAACAACCGGTGAGACGCACTATTGTATTACCACACTTTGTAATCAAGTCACACTTAGAATAAAGGAGGCATTGGTAAAAAGAAGCATTCGGTGTTATTTCTGGCCTCGGGCAGTCACGTCGGATACAAAGCAAAACAGTTCGTTACAGTAATCTAATTTAGCCCAGTTGATTCGGTGGGCAAAGTGTGGCGATATCATTGAGATGTACACTTGGGTAAAAATATTACTCGTAGAGAAGTAGGTTTCTGCACAGTTGTTGAGTATAATAAAGTTAATCAAGTTGAGTATAATCATTTTTTCCCGGATAGTGCGTTCCATTATCTTACCACGTGAATGGGGAGATCCCCATAGGGGCTCCACGAATTTAAGTCCAGTAACATTATCAAGGGGCGTGTACCTGGTTGAGGACATTCTTGATTTCGCTACTTGAAAAAGCTTGGAAGGATGAGAGGTATTACTAATAACTAGTACTAATAGTACTAATAGTCCTAATAGTACATACGACAGAAGAGACAGAAGATAAATCGACCTAGGTATCGGGTGCAATAAAATCCGCTTGGATGGAGTTGCGAAAATGGTCCAGCAACCAGTTTTTTTCTCTCGATTCCTGTAGAGTAATAGTGCCCAACATATTTCAAATAATTTTTAATTCGCGATACCAAAGTGGAACCTCCCTCCCATTGTAACAGAAACTTGCGCACAAACAAGAAGCTGGTCGGGAATGAAAACTTTCATATTTTTGCGATTACACAGGCCGACAATTTCCAATTTGTTTTCCCTCCACGCAAAATTTCAACTGCTTTATAACTTTTAGGCTTCCCTTAACCAAAGTCCAGAACAAACATAGGTTCCATCACCCACAGTTTCCGTGGTACACCTAAGAAAAGAAATTGATGAAATTTAAGCATATTTTGAATTCTGTAGACCTTTAAATTGCGTTTATCATAATTATTTTTAGTACATTTCATTTTCGAAATGAATGTATACCAACTAAAATTAAAAAATGGCACCTAGCAGTTACCATATCTTGAGTATTCCATCCAAAGTTAAAATCTCCGAACTTTGTTACTCCAAATAAAAAAAATATTCTACATTTATTTTTGTGCTTCAAAAAATTTTTCAATGTACCATTTTTTTCCTATTGAAATCAGTTCATTTTCTATTTTATTTTGAAAAAAATTGAGTAAAATAATTTGACTTATATGTGAGAAGAGAAAATGTATCACCTGTATGTCAGTGTCCGTAATATTCAAAGCTTCTGAAGATTCTATTCTTCGCATGTAATCTTTTATTGCGAGCTTAAGAACTTTAATGTTTAAAATTATTAATAATTATTCTTTTACCTGCCTGCTTTACACACACAAGATTCGGAAAAGCTTCGGGTGGAGTCGAAGTTGATTTTTGGTTAAGTAGAATTTTAAATTTTTAGATATATATCGGATTCAATATAGTGGGCGGAACTTATGAGATGTTCGCTATTAGTTCAATTTTCTTAAATAAAACCCGTAGGACCCGTAACAAAATTAGATATCCATTCTTGAAATTGCAATAGAAACATCAAGATGGTGAAATTAGACAAATAAATATTGTTTATATACGGAATTTTTATACCCTTGCAGAGGGTATTATAATTTTGGTCAAAAGTGTGCAACGCAGTGAAGGAGACATCTCCGACCCTATAAAGTATATATATTCTTGATCAGGATCACCTCCTGAGTCGATATAAGCATGTCCGTCTGTCCGTCTGTCCGTCGGTCCGTCTGTCCGTCTGTCTGTCGGTTTCTACGCAAACTAGTCTCTTAGTTTTAAAGCTATCGAGTTGAAACTTTGCACACATCCTTCTTTTCCTTGCAGGTAGTACATAAGTCGGAACGGCCGGGGTCGGTCGACTATATCCTATAGCTGCCATATAACTGATTGATCGGAAATGCTATAACTTTGGTGTTTTTTAAGTTAGAGAGTGGAGACTTTCCACACATGTTATATTTGACCAAAATATCTTATGTACAAAATTTCATAAGGATCGGCCGACTATATCCTATAGCTGTCATACAACGATCGGAATTGGCATAACTTTGGTGTTTTTTAAGTTAGAAAGATGGGACTTGGTACAGATTCTATTTTGGAAATCAAAATGATCTGATTTGCCAAATTTCATAAGGATCGGCCGACTATTTACGATCTGCTATATATCTAATAATATAATGTGCGTGGCGCCACCTAGCGGACTGCGACTCAACTGCAAGGGTATATAAACTTCGGCTTCGCCCGAAGTTAGCTTTCCTTTCTTGTTTAAATTGGAATACTATGGAATCGGACGAATAGGATGATTTCAAATATGAAGCAAAGAGCAATACCTTCCTCAGAAAAATTGAAAAAATTTTTATAATTCAAGGAAGAGGAAAAAGACTGAATTTACGATTCATATTGATAAACGAATAGAAAAAGCTCGGATAATTACCTTAAGTTTACTCAGGAAGTTTACCTTACAATTCGAGATATAACGTTTGTAGAGTTGATTGTTAAGGATGACAAACTGGTTAGGAATATAAACAAAGTTAGTCTGATGAAACAAAGATCCGGACCTAAAAAACTTTTTGTAAGCTCTTGGTTTTCAGTTCTTGAGACGTGAAAGGTGTTTACTAAAGCAATGTGGTTTCGTTGATGATGATGAGACTTCAGGGAAAACTTTTTGAACGGGCTAAAAATTATATCATAAAAAGAATCCGTAGCAGCTTCGATAGAGTTAAAAATATAAGATATTTGCAATCAATTCCAGCCAAATGATGGCGAACTGGCATATTAAGCAAGTTAGAAATTCGTTTGGTCGGTTGATGATCTTGTCCCAACCGCCTACATACTAGCAACATTTTTGAAACTGATTAAATTAATTTTGGATTTTGATTGGTCCGATCTACTGGCATGTTAAGATATAAATATTGCCTATAATAAAATTTATTAAGCTTTGAATTTATTCTTCGACGCTTGCGTGCCGTGGAAATATCAAACCGCTTCAAATAACACAGGCCAACAGCAAAAAATCTCCACACATAATGTCACCACCTCCATATCCTTTAAGCTTCCCTGAAACAAAGTGCACAAGCATGGGTTCCATCACCCACAGTTTCCGCTGTACACCTAAGAGAAGAAATTGATCAATTCAATATTAAATTATGTATGCCGTGTAATTGAGTTGCCCATCATTTTTTTTAGTAAATATCATTTTTGAAATGTATTTACACCAACTAAAAATATATTTATTGCATCTAGCCGTTACCATATCTTTTAAATACTCAACCAAAGTTGAAATCTCCCATTTTCTACATTTATTTTGAGCTTCTTTGATTTTTCGTTAATCGTTTCGTCGTTTTGTTTGTCTTTTTAAATAACTTGATTATACCATGTTTTCATTTTGCATATAAGGAAAAACTTTAAATAATGTTATTGAATTTGTTCTTCTATTAACTGCTTGATGCCGTTTATTAATAAGAGTCGGTACACATACATTTTAAAAGTTATATGTTCTCTTTTTCCCATTATTTACTTTTGGAAACTCATATTCGAACAGTGATCAGGCAATGGCCGATCTTTTTGCACAGTTTTTTTAAACCACATACTCACCTTCCACCATTTCAGCTCAGCCTTACATCTATAATATTCAATCAGACAACCTTATATTTCGAGTACCAGGTTGTGTCCTGAAGAACTGTGTCGAGGCACTGAGTAAACTTTTTCTTGAACTGTATAATCTATCTCTGGAGAGTTTGATCCTTTCCATAAAAAGGGAGAAATTCCAACGCTGCCAATTATAGAGGCATTTCTAAATTTTCAGCAATTCCAAAGCTTTTTGAAAAATTTATCACCCCACATTTGCAACACCTATGTAGTTCATTAATATCACCGTGCCAGCATGGCTTCATGAAGCGCCGCTCCACCACTTCTAACTTATTGGACCAAACTTTTGTCACGGATGGGTTCTGAAATGGCTTACAAACAGACGTCATTTACACTGACTTTAATAAGGCATTTGGCTGTGTTAACCATTCGCTTCTTATAAGTAAACTCAGTCTTTTGGGATTCCCAACTGATCTCCATATCTGGATTTCGAGCTTATCTTCAAGATCTTTCGAGATTATCTGGAAGAACTCAACGTGTCTTCTTTTCACATGTTACCTCGGGTGTAGTCCGCGTCACATCTGGGGTGCCCCAAGGAAGCAATCTGGAAGTCTTAATTAAGGACTTGCCCCCTTGATTGAACTGAATGTACTTATTTACGTTGATGATGTTAAGCTTTGTTTTCAGTAAAAATTCAGTAGCCTCCAACCTAGACTTCAATCCGATTTGGATGAATTTCAAAATTGGTATTATGCAAATAACATAAAGTTTAATGGAACTCCTGTCGTTTTATCGATCTATTCCTCACCAGGCTATGTACTTTCTCTATGAAAACGCCTTAGAACGATTAACTCAGGTTAACAATTTCGGTGTCCTATTAGATTTGAAACTTAAATTTACCGACCATATATATACCATGGTTAACAAAGCTATGGGTGTGCTTAGTTTTATGAAAAGATTGTCAAAAGAATTTTACGAAAAAAAGCTTTATATACATTATCGGTTCGTCGGATTCTTGAGTATGGATCGTGAGTCTGGAGTCCTTAATACGAAGTAACCCGAGATCACATAGAATCTGTACAAAAAATCTTCCTGACTTTTGCCCTTAGGGGACTTAATTGAAATGCAAATCTTCACCTATGCAAATCTGCACCTGTTCACCTATATCTACTATGATAAGAGGGGAGGTAAAGATTGGTTTTTACCTTCACTAAAGCATGATTAGATAAAAATACTGAAGTCTAAAACAAACTGAAGTCTAGTAAAGGGTTTTTTAATAGGAGCGCTTCAACTTTTTCTTTGAACACAAACGGTTTGACTTTTCAACTAACTTTTTTTTATTATCGAATTTAAACATATACATTTAATTATGAAACTCGATTTCTTTCTCATGACCATCTTCTCATGACTATTGGCTCTGAGCTCTTGCAACGTCCCCGGCTTATTGGCATAGACCAATCACTTCACGTAACCCCAAACAAAAAAGTCTAGAGGTGTCAAATCACACGAGACGTCACAGAAAGGCCCAATTGTTGCGAACGTCGTGTGAGCGACACATTCGCGTCTTCTTGAACTGAAGCGCTGGCGGCTGCGATGTTTTCATCACTTCGGGCACTTCTTGCTATCATGGGCACCGGAACATTATGTAGCGAAGCCGTAGACTTTGCACAATTGCAATCGCTGTTCAAGTGTGTAGTGTTTCATGATGAAATGTATACTAATGAAGTTTCATATATCAAGGGAACAAGGAAAAACATGGCGTCGTTCGCCGTCCCTATCGCCAAAAAGTTGAAGCGCACCTATTGAAAAACGCTTTATAAGTTAGCATAGGGCGGAGCGGGAGCAAAATAAAATAAAACAAAAATAATTTCGTTTGTTCTTGAGGTAAACTAATCTCATTTAACATTTTGGCGCCCCTGGGTGGACTGCGTTTATTATAACTTAATAAATTAAAGCTAGTAGTGAAAGTGACACATAAAGAATATATAGAAAACAAAAATAAAATAAAAGAGTTTGACGCGGCGGTAGTGCTGTGAACTTTAAAAACAATAAACAATAAACAAAAACAATTTAAAGTCCGCGTCGCGAAACAACACTTATTTATCAACTGACAACTGCATTTATTCAGCATCTTTAAGTAGTCTACGTGACAGCCCTATTTCATAGTAGGACCCTATTTATCTATATTATTACTGGTTTTGGCCTATCTGGCAATAAGCATAAAGCGGAGGTTAGAAAATCGCGTGGGAGTAGCTTTCCTTTGCGTTTTAGCCACGAAGTGAGGAAGTTCAGACGGTCAATAGAAGGCGACAAGGAAATTAGAAAATTCTAAAGTGAAAGATTACCCGCTAAGGGATTATCGCACTGTAAGGAGTGGACGTGGGTCTGAAAATAATTGAAAGACCACAAGAGGCCGTTTGCTGGTATATACTGGGAGCTAAGCCAAGTTGAGGCAGGTCGTGAATCGCATAGGCGAGGTGAGTTGTTAGGTTAGGTCGTGGTCGTGTGAGTCTGACGTAGTTGTTTTTGGCTTATCAGGTCGAGGATCTCGGTTATTGGAAACGAAGCAGGACTTCAGCGGCGCGCGCAGAGGACTGGTGCCAGCAGAGAGCGAATGTCGCCATTCGGCCGCCCATGCGGCGAAAAGGGGATGTCGACTAGTTTTAAGCTCGGCAGAAAGTGAGCCCGACTGGAATAGAAGGAGCAACAAGCACGACGGAGCGTTGGCGGAGCTTTCAAGGGGCGTTCCGCCGTGAATAGGATTCGGTCCTAGCGTTTCGGAAGTCGTTGTGGAGTATTCGGCAGACATAGAACTGGAAGCGAAGACGGAGCGCTTGCTGCGCTTTTAGAGGGGCGCTCCGCTGTACAAGGGAGTCGAGGGGTTTATCTGTCTGTTGGCCTGACGGTGCCGAACGATGGGAAAGTTAAAGTAGTGTCCGGAGTTATTTGGGTTAGAGCACTGCTTCTGGCAATGTAATTTGTACTGGCGTTGTTTACGGGATGGGCGAGAGTCCTCCCAATATATTTTTCCCTTCCAGCCTCGAGCACGTGGAAGCACTTCG
This sequence comes from Drosophila pandora, assembly GCA_021223865.1. Lineage (NCBI taxonomy): Eukaryota > Metazoa > Arthropoda > Insecta > Diptera > Drosophilidae > Drosophila > Drosophila pandora. The sequence goes on along the minus strand of JAJJHT010002556.1, from coordinate 95,663 downwards.
ACAGCTCGTCGCGGATAAAAAGGGGTGAGTAATTTTTCATCCATGCCAAGCCAGCTGAAGTGATGCGGAATTCCCCGATCAGTACCCTGAGTAGTTGTCCGAGGGGGTTTCCCCAAAGGATTTCCCCAGCTGGATAGTTAATCTCGGTAATGTACTTGAGATCGGGAAGCGTTTCCCTAACATTCAGTTCGCACTGAGAGAAAAAACAGAGAATTCCCGGAGCTGGATTCCAATTGGATCCGAAAGAGCTCGGGGTTCAAAGACGAAAGGATCTTCTTTAAGGAATAAAACTGGTGATTGTAATGAAGTAAAGAAAAGAAAATTCGTTTCTTTTAATTTGTCACCGCCCTGCCGCTATCCCATCCCATTGGCTTTCTCGAGGACACTAAGGGATCCTGGTGTTCATCGTTCAGAGGAGACTGTGTTTGACCTTATTGACATTATTTGTGATTACCGAGCCAGCATCAGGACACCTGATACACTGCGTGCAACCCTATTTTTCACCCGATATTCCTAACGATGCCATCTCAGCATCGTTACAGTTATAATTATCTTAATCATAAATTTATCTGGCGTCCAACGTGGGCCCTTGTTCTTGGCATGGCTAGGCGCAGCCATGTTTTGCGGACAAGTCTTTTCGGCTGGTTACAGTAGCATGGAAGTAACCAGACCAAAACCCTCAGCAGTGGCGCGGGTACCACTTGGAATTCTACACTCAGAAGGGAAAGTAGACTACAGTGTCTTGGCAGCCATAGCGATAGTTTCGAGTAGAGTTTAGCAGGACGGTTTCTCGCATAGGATTTCAAGAAGGAATAGGACCCAACTGACCACGAGTACCGGATAGCATGCTGCTGCAAGAACGATGGGACGGAAGAGCCAGTGCCACAGTCGCTTGGAAAAGCAGTATCAGTCAGCAAACTGATATCTGACCACGCCTGTAGATTGGCAGCTCCCGTCATCCCCTAGGAGGGAAGAAGGACACTTTTAGTTCCGTCGTAGCAGTTCCGAAATGACCTTTGGACGTGGTGATTCAGCTATTAAATCGCAGGCCTGGGAATTAGCAGGACGGGCGACAAAGAGCTGAAAAGGGGAATTTTTTACGATCGGTCTCCGGAACATAGGAGCTAGGTGAGAAGCAATGGTGAAAAAAGAAGAAAGGTAGGCAGCCTGCAATGGCGGTAGGCAGACTAAAAACGAAGGCGAAGTTCGGTTTGAGAGTTTCGGTGTTTGAAGCGCGAGTATTTATCAGGTTAAGCAATAAAGAAAGAAAGAATGAACCCGGCAGAGGCAGAGAATGGGGAAGCGACACCCGTGAAGGTGCCCGTCTGCACACTATGTAATAAAGAAATAGCAGAGCCAGGACCAAGTGCGGACACGAGTTTCACAAAGCGTGCATACGCGAAGCGATAAGATATCGGAAGCAGCGCGATAGAGAAGATTTTGACATGTTTTATGAGGCGGTAGAACAGTTCATGGATGGTCTGAGTATTCCATTGAGTGAAGCCACGTTCAAGGAGATGGTAAGGAGAAATCTCAGATCCGAGATCCGCCATGAGCTGCTGAATGTGTCAATACTTACGGGAGATTTGCCGACGCCGTGAACGATTTTTAGACGAGGTGCGATGAGATTTCGGCACTTCCAAGCCCGGATGGGGAAAGAAGTCATATGGTGAAACTCAGAGACGGGAAGACAGAAGCTCACACAGGGTTTATGCACCCAGCAAATCAGTAGCGGAAGTAGGCAGCGACTTGAAATAAGAAGGTGCCCAAGAATTTTCGGGTGATGAAGCGGGTGAAGTGGAGACAGTGGCTCTTATCTGCTGGACTTGCAGAAAAGAGGGTCACAGGTACCACGCCTGCACGGGCAAGCGGAAAGTTTTCTGGTTTGGCAAATGCCTACAAGCCATCGTGTCCGAAATGTCAAAAAAACGGGAGAGCGAATGCGCCGGATCGTCCATCTCAGCGCGTTCCGTCAGGTTTGAACAAGGACAAGTAGGAAATGACTTCAGAGGAGAGTATATAAAGAGTAGAATGTAAGAATAGGTCAAGGAACATAGGTTAAGGCAGTATTGGCAGTCGATGAAGATGATACAAACGAGAAGGTACTAGACCTCAGCCAAACGCCCTTTTGCCGAGATCAGATTGTTAGGAGAGAAAGTTCTGGGACTACTGGAGCAGGTGGTAGGTCAGTTGACGACTGAGGTGGAATTCAAAGGTCAATGCAAAACGCACATGTTCTACCTGGTTCCCACTCTGAGCCATGATTTGAGGTATAGATTTCTGGAGGAGTTTCGGGCTGTTGCCATCGGAGTTCCGGATCGTCGAAATTTGCGTTAGTCAGAAGTTGTCTTAATCCCAGCAGGTTAGCTTGAAATCGGTTAAAGAATTTGGGTTGGTACAGTACAGTATAGACGTCCGGGACACGAAAGCGGTCAAGCAGAGGCATTACCCGGTTTCTCCATCAGTAGAGAAACTGCTCTACGGGGAGGTCGAGAGGAGAATGAGGATAGGAGTGATCCGGTCCGGGAAAAGTCCGGTATATGTCTTATGACTGCAGGAAAGTGAATAGCTTCACCCAGAGCGACGCTTCCGCAAATTGACGCGGACTTCCTGGAGCTATGTTCATCTCCAGTCTGGCAAATCCCGTTGTATCCCGCTTCGCGCGACAAGACCGCGTTTACGATTCCAGGGAAGCCATTGTACGAGTTCAAAGTCATGCCTTTCGGGCTAATAAACGCATCGCCGACCATGACTCGACTCATGGCCACGAGGTATTCGTGTATTTGGATGATCTGCTGGTCGTCTCCGATACCGGCAGCAATGGTAAATTACCCGGTTCCACGGACGTTAAAGGCGTGGCGGAGTCTGGGCATAACTGGGTGGTATAGCAAATTCATTAGTAATTACGCACCGCTGACCGAGCTGGTGAGGCCCAAGAGTCGTTTTACGATGACGCATGCGGGTCTAGAGGCTTTCACAATGCTCATCAAGGCGATGTGTCAGGCTCCGGTTGTGCTACAGAAAGCAGCTACAGAATTGGTGGCGTTCTGGTTCAGAAGACGGAAGAAGACAAGGGATACAAGTATCCAATCGCTTTCGTCGTAAAGAAATTGAGCATGGCCCAAAGAAACTACTTCGTCAATGAGCAGGAATGCCAGGCCGCGATTGTTTGTTTAAGCGGTTCAGACCTTACGTAGAGGGGCATAGATTTACGGTAATCACACATCACGCGTCGGTAGGATGGCTCATGGCGCAGCCAGATTTGAGATCTCGGCTGGGGCAATGGGTAGCGAAACTGCAGGCCTACAAGTTCCATATTGAGTATCGAAAGGGTAAATTGCATCTGGTTCCGGATGCGTTGTCTAGGTTAGATGAGGAAGAAGTTTCTGGGGTGCGAATGAATTATGAATCATCATTTAAAGCTAGTTAAAGCCTTCGAGCTAGAGGACATGCAAGAGCAACCGATAGGTACCTATCATGTCAAAGATTTGAAGCAGTAGGACCCTATTTATCTATTTCATTGCGGGTTTTGACGATCTGGAAATAAGCATAAAACGGAGTCGCTTTTAAGGGGCGCTCCGCTGTACAAGGTAGTCGAGGGATTCATCTGACTGGAGGCCTGACGGTGCCGAACGACGGTAAAGTTAAAGTAGTGTCCGGAGTTATTGGGGTTAGAGCACTGCTTCTGGCGATGTAATTTGTACTGGCGTTGTTTACGGGATAGGCAAGAGTCCTTCCAATATATTTTTCCCTTCAAGCCTCGAGCACGTGGAAGCATTTCGACAGCTCTTCGCGGATAAAAAGGGGTGAGTAATCTTTGGGGTGAGAGGGAATCCCCGGAGCTGGATTCCAATTGGATCCGAAAGAGATCGGGGCTAGTGACCCGCGCTTTTGAATGATATCGAGCCTCGTTACGCTGATGAGTCGACTCTCTATGGCCAGTACTAAGAAAATAGCGTACACAATGTTATTTAGTCACTTTGGTATTAAGTCTTTAGTATTAGCGTGCACAATTGGCGCAAACGGTCTCGCAATATAGAACGAGTGAAGAAGGCGCTTTAGAATGAAGATTGAGTATAGCCCACTTTCGCACGCGGAGTTTGTAGTGGATCTTGTTTAGCTATTAGAATTATAAGTCATGGGGTTAACCGCGCTCCCGTATAACCAGCCGCAATAAGTACGCATTAAGTTTGGATATCTACAGTGATTATCGATAAGCCTAGCAAGGGAGAATATTGAATTATTAGGAAACCAGGGAAAAATTACATTTAGAGAAGTAAGGATCTTCTTTAAGGAATAAATATGGTGATTATAATGAAGTAAAGAAACGATAATTCGCCCCGTTTAATTTGCCACCGCAATGCCGCTAGCCCATCCCATTGGGTTTCTAGAGGACGCTAAGGGATCCTGGTGTTCATCTTCCAGAGGAGGCTGTGTTTGACCTACGCAGTCTGTGAGGTCGTGCACGCATCATGTTGACATAATTTGTGATTACCGAGGCAGCATCAGGGAGAGAGAGGGGAAAGTACCAACTGGATTAAAGGATCCGAACTCAGAACCGCAGGTATTTTTGCAAAAAAAAAAAGTCGAGAAAAGACAAATTATTACTCGTCTTGTGCAGATAATAAAGTTTGTATATAAATTTCATTAAAATATTGCCAACATAAATGAACTTGTTGGACATAAATTGCCTGTGGACAAAATTAGGACGCATAAATTATTCCACAATCACTGTCGCCCCCTACCCCTCGTTCTCGGTTTTGTAAATATTTGCCAAATAAAATAGATAAAGGGCAGCCAAAAATTATTTTATATATTTTGTGCATAAATAATTTGGTGTAAATACAAATAGATGCAGCGGTAAACTTTTCGTTTTCGCCTCCCACCGTTATCCGCTGCTTTATGTATCCACGTATATGCATTTTTGGAACCTTTTGTTCAACGGAACGCAAAGTGACGCGATACCCCACAATTTGGTTGGCTATATTATTTTCGGTGTCACTGCCGAACAAATATTTAAATACTCAGTTCCTCGACTATATTTTTATTCGACTATCAATTAATTAATTATTTTCGTTGGTTAAAAATGAATAACTTATTTTTTATTATAAAAAATAAAAAATTAAAAATCACAAA